>JAWPHD010009040.1:0-108357 GCA_037043455.1 Cyrtodaria siliqua | reverse complement strand
TCTTGCAGACTGCTGATTTATGTAATTAAGAAAAGCACATCTTTACTTTTAAGGATCTATGGAAGGCACTTTTATGCCGTCAGCTTGTATCAAAAGGTGTTTATGAATACTGTAAATAATTTCATTTGAAACATACACTAATGTACACTATTTATTCTGGCAAAATTTCAGATGTTAACTGAGAACAACGAACAATCGTTTTGCTGAAGTGAAAACTTGAGTCAGATAACCTTCCTGTAACGTAAACAGAATGATTGCGTTACCTTGAAACGTCTGCCGTCATCCGAGATGCCCTCTTCTACCACACTCACATTGTCTTCTCCATGCATCACTGTAAACACACACAGGCGTGGAATAATGTTTAAACACTAAAATCCATGTCAACACACCTAAGGTATGGTATAATGTTTAAACATTAAAATCCATGTCAACACACCTAAGGTATGGTATACTGTTTAAACACTAAAATCCATGTCAACACACCTAAGGTATGGTATAATGTTTAAACACTAAAATCTATGTCAACACACCTAAGGTATGGTATAATGGTTAAACATTAAAATCCATGTCAACACACCTAAGGTATTTAAACATTAAAATCCATGTCAACACACCTAAGGGATGGTACAATGTTTAAACATTAAAATCCATGTCAACACACCTAAGGTATGGTACAATGTTTAAACACTATAATCCATGTCAACACACCCTAAGGCACACTTTTTAAATACTACATTCCATCTGAACACACTCAAATTAAAAGTATGGTACAATGTTTAAACACTAAAATCCATGTCAACACACCCTAAGGCACACTTTTTAAACACTACAATCCATCTGAACACACTCAAATTCAAAGTATGGTACAATGTTTAAACACTACAATCTACCTGAACACACTCAAATTTAAAGCATGGTACAATGTTTAAACACTACAATTCAACTGAACACACACAAATTTAAAGTATGGTACATTGTTTAACCACTACAATCCATCTGAACACATATGGTACAATGTTTAACCACTAAAATCTTAGCCTCTGTGTCAGGTACAACCTGTGATGTGTACAATCACATGTCATTGTTGCAATAAATATATTAACATGGATTCGAATCAATTTACTGAATGAGTGTCCTACAATCAATTTCAAATATGAACACAATTCATATCATAGATCAGAGATAAACCAAAGATTTGCAACATATATTTTTAGATAGAAAATACTGGAAATTTCATGTATACACTTTTGTTGGCTATTCTATAAAAATAGTCGTTTTTTAAAGCAACAGTCTGCAAATGGTCACAAATTAAAGACAATTATGTTTAGAATGTACTGATATTTTCCGAATATTCCTATGTTTGCTAAAAATGTCAACAAATGTTATTTAAAAAGTGTGACTATATGGCCTATTTTATGCTATTTCCTGTTGTTGTTGTAGTTTTGCTGAAATCTGATCCTGTATAGAATTATCATTTTTCACAGCAGGAGTTTGGACTCAAATTAAAGAGAATTATATCCTGCATGTAGTGATATCATTATATTTCTTTCTGCCTTAAATATAAGAAGAGAAACTGAAGAATGAGATCTTATGTCATACGAGATTATGGCAGATCTGAGCAAGTGTCCAATCACTGCTTCTTAAATCACTGCATAGATAAATGACCTGCCATATCACAGCCCACCAATGCATCCTGCAGTCTGCTGAAACTATCTCTCTACACTCCTTAGCCCATGTTTACTGCTTGAAATAGACGTAATGTTTACGACAATGACGTCTTGATATAATTAAAAGAATTACTACTAACTAAATTATCTTGATATCTTCAATTAATCCTTGCTTGAACTGGGAAACAACCCATCTAAACTGGTTTTGTTATCTAATCAGAAAATGGCAATTTCTTTTAACAAGGGTGTGGTATTTGTGCGTTCAAACAAGAGGGCTAAACGGCTCTGAAAGGCTCACCTGATGATCTTGTTGCACTGTTGACACTTGCAACCGTAACACAAATAGGTGAGCTCTAGTAAGCTCAGAGGAAACTTTTCCATTTTAAACAAACTTGGTAGATGACCATGAGCTATGGCAACTTGTAAATTATTAAAGTTTCAGGAAAATATTTTTTGAAGGATTTCCTATATAAATTTATGTAAAACTGTGACCCTAGGGCATGTAGAGTAGGGCCAAATTTGTTCAAAGTATCACCATTTTCACAAAACTGGTAAAGGTCCATTAGCTCATGCTACAATCAATATATTACATTTAGCTCTGGCAGTTTTAGAGATGAGTATGTTTTAAAGATATTCAAATACATGTACAAAGCTGACATGCACCCCGGGTACTTAACTCAACAAAATTGATAGTCGAAGGTTATAGGCAATCATTAATTATCAAATTATCAAACTAGACGGGTGTTCCCGCGGTGTCGCCTGTCAGCGCTTTGTCAGTATAACAAGTTTTTTTTAGAACAGGATAAATGACCTTGACAAGCTGGCCTGACTAAGTTTTCGAGAAGATTTGATGAAGAAATGAGAAAGTTATAGCCAACGTTAAGTTTTGGTGAAGAAAAAAATGTGTATTTAACCCATATAATGACCTTCAGTGTGACCTTGATCTTTATATTTTAGTATGGTCATGTCGATGTTGTCATGATGAGTATATATTGAAAGTTTGATGAAGAAATATCAAGAAATGAAAAGGTTACAGCCAACATTAAGTTTTCGCGACGGACTGACTGACTGACTGACTGACTGACTGACGGACAGACAGACAACAAAGTGATCCTTATGTATCACATTTTTCTTCAAAAAGGCGACACAAAACCTGTTTCTTAAGATAGTTTTAGAGATGAATATGTTTGAAAGATATTCAAATACATGTACGAAGCTGACATGCACCCCGGGTTTTCACCACTTATACATAATGGTGGCCATCTTGAATATCATGTTTATAATAAATATTGAAAGCCATTGATCTAAGAATCATCCTTGTGAAGTTTGGTCAAAAGTAATCATGGGAAAGCTGTTCAAAGCAAAAGTAAATCATGCACAGAGGGATTTTCAGCTCAGGTGAGCTAAAGAAATTAAATGTAAATTATTGCCATCTTTGTTTTTCAGTTCCAACATGGTTTTTACACTGATTGTACAAGAAAGATAAGTTGTAGCTTACTTTGATCTTTCACTGCCTTCACCTTGCTCACTGTCTTCCCAAACAACTTCATTAACTTTTTCCTGAAAATATAAAAATTGTTATGTATTGTTTAGAAGCACTGCATAATCAAATGTTAGAGAGTAAAAGAGTCGAAATCTTACCCTAGCGATTATTACCAACTAATCTACCAACTGACCAAATTTTTTTTATTACCTTACATTTCATTAATTAAAACATTTTTAAGTAAAACAGTTATAGTGTATATTTCACTCCAATATCATTTTATATCTTCCATGCAAACTTCCTCGCTTCTCACCGCTGCAGGTTCGAATCCCACTGGGAGCCTGACTTGTGACAAAGTGTCGATTCTTACGGATTTTGATTTATTACGAATGACATTACTCCTCACTGGCGCCACTAAGTTTCGTAGGTGTGTTCTTCAGTAGGTGTGTTCTAGAGCAAGACATTTTCCCTTAGCCATGTCCGTCAGACGGGGACGTAAACCAGGCAGTAAACCGTAAACCAGGCAGTAAACCAGGCAGTAAACCGTAAACCAGGCAGTAAACCGTTAACCAGGCAGTAAACCAGGCAGTAAACCGTAAACCAGGCAGTAAACCAGACAGTAAACCAGGCCCAGGCAGTAAACCAGGCAGTAAACAGTAAACCAGGCAGTAAACCGTAAACCAGGCAGTAAACCAGGCAGTAAACCAGGCAGTAAACCGTAAACCAGGCAGTAAACCATAAACCAGGCAGTAAACCAGGCCCAGGCAGTAAACCAGGCATTAAACCGTTAACCAGGCAGTAAACCGTAAACCAGGCAGTAAACCAGGAAGTAAACCGTAAACCACGCAGTAAACCAGGCAGTAAACCAGGCAGTCCTGGTTCCTGGATTTCTATGTATCCTTCACCTCTCTCTAAAATAACTTGAAATAACGCAAACAATATGTTGATTAGCCGTTATACAACATTTAACAGATTGGCATTATACTTTGATGACTGACCTAACTTTATCTCCATCAGATGTAAAGCCCTACTGGTAGCTCCACACTCAACTTGAAGCAGTGTATAAGGTAGAAATTTAAGACTTGGGTGTGCAAATATGCAAACAGAGTGTGCAAAATAATTCGCTCACACATGCTTAGAGCCAATTTGCACCAAGTTTTGTGTGTCTGGGGCAATTTGTTTTTACAGAAAAAGGTACACTTTAGGCCATAACAAATTAATTACCTGGTTCTCAGGCCAGCCCGCATGTCTTTTTTTGGTGCCGCATTGCCGATTTTATCTCAAAAGTAATAAAATAACAAGAGGCCCAAGAGGGCCTGTGAACGCTCTACTGGCTGTTATACCATTGATGAATCGAGTCGTACTACATGGTGTCTAGAGTGTACACAAGGTTTTTCAAGTATTTGACCTAGTGACCTAGTTTTTGACCCCATGGGACCCATTTTCGAACTTGACCAAAATATAATTAAGACAACATTTCGACAAAGTTTCATCAAGATCGGGTCAGAAATATGGCCTCTAGAGTGTACTAGTGACCTAGTTTTTGACCCTGTGTGACCCTGTGTGACCCATTTTCGAACTTTAGCAAGCTATAATTGAGACAAATATTCTGACAAAATTGCATCAAGATCGGGTCAAAAATATGGCCTCTAGAGTGTACACACGGTTTTTCCAAAGTTTGACCTAGTAAACTAGTTTTTAACCCCATGTGACCCATTTTCAAACTTGACCAAGATATAATTAAGACAAACATTCTGACAAAGTTGCATCAAGCTCAGGTCAAAAATATGGCCTCTAGAGTGTACACAAGGTTTTTCCAATATTTGACCTAGTGACCTAGTTTTTAACTTCATGTGACCCATTTCCGAACTTGATCAAGATATAATTAAGATAAACAATTTGACAAAATTTCATCAAGATTGGGTAACAAATATGACCTCTAGAGTGTACACAAGTTTTTTCAAGTATTTGACCTAGTGACCTAGTTTTTGACCCCACATGACCCATTTTTAAACTTGACCGAGATTTCATTGAGACAAACATTCTGACAAAGTGTCATCAAGATCGGGTCAAAAATATGGCCTCTAGAGTGTACACACGGTTTTTCCAAAGTTTGACCTAGTGACCTAGTTTTTAACACCATGTGACCCATTTTTGAACTTGACCAAGATATAATTAAGACAAACATTTTGACAAAGTTTCATCAAGATTGGGTCAGAAATACGGCTTCTAGAGTGTACACAAGGTTTTTCAAGTATTTGACCTAGTGACCTAGTTTGTAACCCCATGTGACCCATTTTCAAACTTGACCAAGATATAATTAAGACAAACATTCTGACAAAGTTGCATCAAGCTCGGGTCAAAAATATGGCCTCTAGAGTGTACACAAGGTTTTTCCAATATTTGACCTAGTGACCTAGTTTTTGACCCCACATGACCCATTTTCGAACTTGACCGAGATTTCATTGAGACAAACAATTAAGATAAACATTCTGACAAAGTTGCATCAAGCTCGGGTCAAAAATATGGCCTCTAGAGTGTACACAAGGTTTTTCCAATATTTGACCTAGTGACCTAGTTTTTAACTTCATGTGACCCATTTTCGAACTTGATCAAGATATAATTAAGATAAACAATTTGACAAAGTTTCATCAAGATTGGGTAACAAATATGACCTCTAGAGTGTACACAAGTTTTTTCAAGTATTTGACCTAGTGACCTAGTTTTTGACCCCACATGACCCATTTTTGTACTTGCCTGAGATTTCATTAAGACAAACATTCTGACAAAGTTTCATCAAGATCAAGTTAAAAATATGGCCTCTAGAGTGTACACACGGTTTTTCCAAAGTTTGACCTAGTGACCTAGTTTTTAAACCATGTGACCCATTTTTGAACTTGACCAAGATATTATTAAGACAAACATTTTGACAAAGTTTCATCAAGATTAGGTCAGAAATATGGCTTCTAGAGTGTACACAAGGTTTTTCAAGTATTTGACCTAGTGACCTAGTTTTTAACCCCATGTGACCCATTTTCAAACTTGACCAAGATATAATTAAGACAAACATTCTGACAAAGTTGCATCAAGCTGGGGTCAAAAATATGGCCTTTAGAGTGTACACAAGGTTTTTCCAATATTTGACCTAGTGAACTAGTTTTTGACCCCACATGACCCATTTTCGAACTTGACCGAGATTTCATTGAGACAAACATTCTGACAAAGTTTCATGATGATTGCATCAGAAATGTGGCCTCTAGAGTGTACACAAGCAAAAGTTAACGGACGGACGGACGGACGACGGACAACACACCATCCCATAAGCTCTCCTGGCCCTTGAGCTAAAAATTGGAAATGCGCTACCAAAATTTCGAAAAAAAAGTTCCACATCCAAGTTCGTTCCGGTTTTTACATGCAACTACCTCAGGGGAATCCCCTTGCGGGTAGACTGGCGCGCGGCCGACTATCTGCCACTCTGCTCGCTAGATTGTGAGTGTTGCAGTCGTACGGGTACCAATCTAGGAGAGTCAGATGCTTGAGACACTTGGAACTAATAGGTGCTACAGAACAGGCGATTTATTCAAGCGTCTAATCGACAAAGTCTCACAACAACATGCAATAATGGGAGTCGATTGAAGTTCATGCGTGATCTAATACAAATATTCGGACTTATTGTGATTGAAAGAAGCATAAGTCGGAAAGAAATGATAAGGTAATGATCGACAATAGAGATGAGCTGATCCAACTGGTTATTGCACATGTATTTCGAGATATTTTGCATCAATACATGTATTGGAATTAAAAGTTTGGATAAAAAAAAATGCGCCCGCCCGCATCTCTTCTCAGAAAAAGGGGCCTGAGAACCAGGTAATTAATTTTTTGTGGCCTTAGATCACCTTTCTTCTATAAATGTATACAATACATAACAATATTGAGTAAGAGTTTGGAAGTGTTGTTTAGCTGTTTTAGTTTTTACCCCACCAACTCCAGCAAATATTGGCTGTGATTTTTCAAAAATGACTGTGCAAAAGCTGCACGGTTGACTGGCTAAAACACTAACTAGAAAACTTACCCCTTCTTCTTGAGAGCACGTTCTGTATATTTAGATTGACCACCCTCAGATTTTGTATCGAAGTCTTTGTCAGACGACGATTCCTCACTGTAAATATACATACACAACATTGTAAAAATGACTAAGTTTGTTATAAGTTTGAACTTTATTCCATAGTGTCATAAATTAATGGATAGACCGGCACTTTCAATCCGACATATAACTGACCAATTCATTCGACCAATTATAAATCACATCAGATATTAAGCGTCTCCGAGGCCGAATGGTTAACGACGCTGCATTGTAACCTTCGCCTCTCACCGCTGCGGGTTCGAACCCCACTGGGAGTTTGACTTGTGAGGAAGTGTAGATTCTTACGGATGGCGGGAGGTGTACAGTACTGGTTCTACCCAGGAAAAGTATGGGTGGTCTGCCTCCACCACAAACAATCGACTTTCATATATAACATGTATTGCTTGTGTTGAAAATGATGTAAAACACCACACAAACAAACAAACAACTGTAAATTAAACACATTGTCTCATAAATAAAATCTAAGATACAATAGAACACATGGTAAATATGTATGTTCCATGGTCGACGTCTACTTCAGAAAGTGTTGATTCTTACGGATGGATGGAGGTATGTGGTATTCTATCCAGGAATAAATGGGTGGTTTTCCACCACTAAAAAATCAAATATCGGTATTTCAAATATAGCCTAAAATGTGCTGAAAAATGAAGTTCAACGCCAAACAAATAAACAAACCTCGGATAGTTGTTGGTCCTCTCCATGATATGTAGTACTAGTGGATCTACACATTTCTGTAGCTTCACCTCCGCATCCTTCAGCGGTACTGTCTCGCCCGTGTCCAGGTTCTTCACCATGAACGATTCCAGTATCTCCTGTGTAGTATACATAGTCAAACAATCATACACAGGGAACTGACACCTATAGCTACAGCAATTATGCATTTTTTGATGCACTGTTTAACTCAATTGTGCACAATGTCAAATGATATTGGCAAATTAATTAGGTCAATATGCCAATATGGAACAAAAACAAACATAATTAAGGCCAACCATAAATATACATTTGTTTGCTGTTTCCCGACCCAGGATTTTATGAGTGGGCAGGCAGGTAGGTTAATTTATTTTTTCTGATGAAGACAGTAAAAAATGAAAAAACAAGAGGTCAATGACCTTGAAGCTCTACTGATAGGTTTTGAAACAAACTTGTTTTTTAAAAATGTATTTTTAGCTTTGGCTGCCATCTTGGATTACCAGTGTTTTTTTTATGTGTTTTGTGAATGCAGCCTGTGCCTGTGCCATTGTGAAAAATAGCGGCATTTTTCTAGAAATTGTGAAAATTGTGAAATATTATAACAAAAGAAAAAGAAACCTTTTTCACTTTTATTTTCACAGTTTAATAATATCCCTTGGTTTTAAGTTCTGTTTTTGGTAAATACAGACTAGTTTTGACACCAGCTTATATTAAGACTAGTATCCTTACTGGACTATTAATAAAAAATAAAAAATAAATTAAAAAAAATTCACAAACATTGTGAAAAAAGTATACCTTTTGGCAGTGTGAAGGGGCCGAATAACGGCCCCAAATTAGGCATAAAAAAACACTGATTTCATATGGACGCAAATTTTTGCTAGAATCAACTAGACATCATGGGCAATATTCCTGTAAAGTTTCATGAAAATCCATTAAGTAGTTTCAGAGGAGCTAAATATACTAAAGATAGTCAAAAAAATTGTTTTAAAGACATGCTATAACAAGAAATATCACTCAGGTTTTTTTTCCATTATTTTGGGAACATGACCCATACCCCTGGAATTGGGAATTTTAGCGCGATTTTTCATAAAATTGGGAATTTTAGCGCGATTTTTAATAAAATTCGGAAACATATAAAGTAAAGCATTCCTTTCATAATTATATCTTTTAATACTGTTTTTGTAAACCAAGATAAACTGAAGCATTTATTTAAGCTTTTGAACCCCAATCATTGGATTGGCACACTTTTTTTTTTTTTTTTTTTTAAATTGGGAATTCTTTCCTCAAAATTGGGAAAAAAAGATATGTTTTGCCTTTGGGAATATGACCGAATAACGGCTATAAAAACGGCCAAAAAAAATCCCTGTGTAAGTGATAAATGCCCCCGAAATGTCTTTTGACCTCTAAGTATGACCTTGACCTTGGATCCATGGACCTGGATTTGTGCACGACACCTCATTTGATTGTGGTGAGCACTTGTGCCAAGTTATTTGAAAATCCGTCGAGGCATGCAAAAGTTATTGACCGGACACGATTTGACATTTGACCTCTAAATGTAACCTTGACCTTGGGGCCACAGACCTGAATTTTGTGCGCGACACATCGTCTTGTTGTGGTGAGCACTTGTGCAAAGTTATTTTAAAATCCGTCCATGAATGCCAGAGTTATTGACCGGACACAATTTGACTTTTGACCTCCAAGTGTGACCTTGACCTTGAAGACCTGGGTTTTGCGCGCGACACATCGTCTTGTTATGGTGATCACTTGTGCCAAGTAATTTAAAAATCCCTGCAGGAATTGTGACGTTACGGTCCGGACACGAAATTGCGTACCTGTTTTTGACCTATGAACTTCAAGTGTGACCTTGACCTTTGAGGTACGGACCTGGCTTTTGCGAGGAACAAGTCGTCTTGTTATGGTGATCACTTGTGCCAAGTTATTTAAAAATCCCTGCAGGGGTTGTGACGTTACGGTCCAGACACGAAATTGCGTACCTGTTTTTGACCTATGAACTTCAAGTGTGACCATGACCTTTGAGGTACGGACCTGGGTTTTGCGGGGGACTCATCGTCTAGTTATGGTGATCACTTGTGCCAAGTTATTTAAAAATCCCTGGAGGGGTTGTGAAGTTACGGTCCGGACACGAACTTCGGAATGACTGACAGAATCTGGACGGACGGTGCAATTACTATATGCCCCCGATTTTTTTTTCGGGGGCATAAAAAGTTTACAGTAGGGACTATTTTTTGTAGGTATGTAGGGAAACAGCAACCCAACAAATGTTTATGGTCGACCTAAAATGTGTAAGGTAACTTAACCCTTAACCCGCTAAGCACAACTAAAATAGCCTTTGCGTCCATTGTAAACCCAGATCAGGGTTTTACAATGTCTGGCTGCTGATCACCCATTTTCCACAAGACACCCCTTTGTCACATAAATGGAATGGTCTTAATTCAAAGAAAGAACAGTCCATTATGTAGCGGGTTAAGGGTCAAACATGTGATTGTCCTGATGAGAGATTTCTTCAATCCTCCAATATTTCCTAATTGCAATCTGCAAAAATCTACTTTCATTTAGCAAGTAAATAAGTGTTAAATTTTAAACCCTGGTTTACTCCTAGTCGTGGACTGAAACCCTTCAAATCCTTTGTAACAGATTATCTACCCACCTCATCAGTGAGAGGTTTTCCGGAAGAAGATCTGGGTCGGTTCATGGACTCCCTCCTACCCACACCATCCTGACTACTGTATTGTCTCGATCTCCTCCTGCCTTCCTTCTCAAGACTACCAGATTTACTCGCCCTGCTGAAAATAAGTTTTAATTTGATAAAATTGGATATTTCTGCGAAATACTAACTAGGAAATGCAAGGTCTTACTTAAAGCAGACATAATTTAAAAATTATGTATTGCAAGAGAAAAAAAAGATACCGTATTTTACCTTGTATAATACGCAGTTTTTTGACCACTTTTACGGTTTCTGAAAGGGGGTGGTTGCATATAAGGAAACAATAAAAAGAACTTTTTTTTTCTTGCATAAAATCGATGTCTGGGAAGAAAAACCTTGACGACAACAGACATTGAGACAGAAAATTGTGAATACCGATAATACACAATTTTTTCGTAATTTACTCACTTCATATAAGTAATATATTGACTTAATTCGATTTATAAATGAATAAAGTGTATTATGATGCTTCTTTTTGTATAAATGTTTGCATGTTTGTTGTAAAACTTCAATAAATTGTGAAAAATCGTCCCTCGATTTTGTTGTTTATATCGCGTGACGTAATATCACGTGACTTCCAGCTGTTTAGACTGGTACATACTGGGTACATGTAGTATTTTTACAGTTCTATTCTATTCTAATATTTATAGGATTTTATTTAATATTTTATAAAAAAATAATGAAGTTTATGCTTTATTCTGAAATACATATATTTTAGACGGCGTAGAAAGGCAAAATCACCCTACTTTGAAATGGCAATTATTCAATAATGCTTGTGAAAACATGCTTACCGGTACACATTTGATGATTGATAATTGGGTCATTCTATTTCTATAATCCTTTGAAGTTGCCGCGAGTAGCGACTATTTCTGAGGATGCACTTTGACACGCCGTGTGACCTTTACCAGATTTAGCCACGGGGTACAGGTAACTGATCACGCGTTACATTTATGATACACTTATTATAAGCACTGGTTCCCGTGAATACACAATGTTAGTATAATCAGTGTAATGGATTACGGTAACCAACGACTTTGTTGTGTTTTAGTAGATGTAATTATCGGATTACGGACAATTATCTGCGGCATTATAATTGGCTCTTTGATGAGATGATACAAGATAGGTACTCCCCTGAAGATTGGCAATTAATGATTGAAGTAATTATATTTTCTTTCGTACGCTAATTTTCTCGATCGTGATTTTTTTATTATTTTTTTTAACCTTTTATTTTCGTTGAATGGTTCATCTAGGAAAACTAATATTTTGATGCGTATTATACACGGAAACAACTTTTTTACCCCAGTTTTGACCTCTGAGAAGTGGGTGGGTACTATACACGGGTGCGTACTATACAAGGTAAAATACGGTACTCAATTAAAAAACACTGATACCATGCTAGTATATATTTCTGCGTATTCGATTTCATTTCTCAACTCATATCTCCAATAATAATCATTTAGAAGTCTTTGTTTCTTAATTTTTGATCAAATCATTATGAAAAACATAATAAAGTACTTTTTTTTATGAATATTCTTTTAAGATATATGTCACATCTATTTATCATGTTGATGTAAAATGTATTAAAAGTGAAATATTTCTAGATAAAATCTGACATGCTGGAAAATATCTCACTTTAATAATGCTCATTGAAATATGCAAAAAAATATTAAATAAAGACAAGAAAAGCAATACCGTAGGTATAAAATTATATCTGATTAAAACAGATGAAAAAGAAATGTATTTTTTTAAAGAAAACACAACATACCTTTCCAGACTGGTAGTTTTACTTTTCTTGCCCTCGCGTTCGAGACTGGCTGTTTTACCGAGTCTGCGGTCCAGACTCGAGGATGTTCTCAGTTTGCTGTCACTGGAGCGGCGGCGGAGGCTGGAAGACTTGCTGCTACCACTCATGGACTCGACTGTCTGCTGCATAGAGTCTTGGTCTATGTTGATGGCATTCATCTCTGCGTCCTTTATAAACAGACAGTTCTAAGACACACCATATAAGAAGGATATTGTCAAGCAAACTACAAAACTAATATCAATCTACTGTATTCAATTACAAATACCACTCCTCTGGAAACAAGCCATCACCTAATATTTTAAATAAATTTTATATTCTCTTGATACATTTAATTTCGACTAATCTTCACTTTTCAAGTAGGTGGGTCTGCTACGCTTGCCAGCACATACATTCAATGTGTCTCTTTATAAAATCGCTATTCCACTTTATTTTTTAATGAGGCTCACACACTGCTGCACATCTGCTGTGTCTCAATAGAAAATTATTCCACTGTCTGAAATGCACCGATGGTTGTTGCCTCTCTCCCACGGCAGGCTGTTGCTCCTATATATATATATACTATATACAAATTTTGGGCTCAAATTTAGAGACAATTTGGACGGGCAACATTTTGCCAGTAGCATTTTTTGTACCTGGCAAAACGAAAAAGTTACTTGCAATTTCTACGGTTATGTGAGTAAGTACAAATATGTAACAAATAAGTAAAAAGCACAAGATGATTCATCATTAGCAAACATGCTAAGATTCCATATGTGTCATACAAATACAAAGACGCATCAAGAAAACTTATAAATATTAAAAGACCATTGATATGAAAGAACATGTTTCAGAAAAAGGCAAACATGGTATTCTAATTTAAACATGTATGTAAGGTGTTTTGAAATTTTTGCCAGTACTTGAAAAGTTTACTGATGTCACTTGCATTTTGCCAGTACGCCAGCTTCAATTTGAGCCCTGTACTATAGGGACAGGAAAATAATGTAAATAGAAGAATTGATTCACATTTTTTCGGCATTCATGTGGTTTTAAATACCCATAGCGAAAAGCAAATTTACCATAAAGTGTTTCATGGAATTTGCCATTACCTACCAGCGTTTAAAACCGCATTATCACCCAAAAATGCAGAGAGAAACATATGCCTCTCCATCCACTAGCTTGACAACTAGATAACCCTACAGAATACTATATCAGTGTAGTGTCCCAACAAATATTAGGATAGGCAGCACAAGCCGTGTCATTGCTTGTTTTCTAAACCTGTTCTAATACACTTGGCAGCAAGACACTAAAATCAATATCTCTATTTTGGTGTGGCTCAGTCGGTATTGCGACAGATTTGTAACCGGAGGCCCCGGGTTCAATCCTCTGTGGTGCCACAGAGTTTCTTCGGTGTGTACTTGGGCAAGACACTTTCCCTTAGCCTCGTCCATCGGATGGGGACATAAACCGGGTGGTCCCGTGTATCGGTCTATCCTCCTTAAAGAACCATAGGAATCTATTTGATAATAAGAGTAGAGCACGGTTCCCGGATTCCTATGTATCCTTCCCCTCTCTCTGGGGCGGCTCTTAATAACCTATACTGTGTTGATGAGCCGTTAAACAACATTCAATTCAATTCATACATATTTATCTTTTATATGGTCAGGTATTTGGTACATTTAAGTCATTAGCTTTACCTGTGCTTTGATATGTTTCTTCCCCTTTATAATGCTCCGAAGATCCAGTGAGTGTTCCAGATCATCTGTAAGGTTTTCCAATTCAGCTTCAGGGTTTAGACTGTATTCGACAGGCAAGCCAGGGGACTGGGGATCCACATCGAGAGGTCCATCAGCTGAAATACTGGACACGCTGCTCCTGGCTGACAACTGAAACAACAATAGGTACAATGTATATCCTTTTTTTTATTGCCTGGAACACGAGTTGTATTTGAATTGGGGTTTTACGGCAACAACAGGAATGAACATTCCAGGCTCTCCATTACATCTAGATAAAAATATGCAGAATAGGTCTAGAACCTTCTAAAATGAAGATCAGCAGAGTTGCTGCAAAGTCTCGATTTATCACTGGAGCCAGTATAGTAGCAACTGAAACAATACAGTGCTCATGATGAAGACCTTTAACGAACATGACAAAAATGGCAAAATGAACTTGAATTCGGTGGGATTTTACCCCTCTGCCTGGATAAACAGTGACCCTTTTCTTGAATATCTCAAATAACATCAGAATAATGATATGGCAGTGCCAACGTCAAGGGTAAGATTCCGTTTAAAACAGGTACAATAAACATCGATACCAGAACTTGAGTCATTTAATCATGATGATTTATACACATAACTATGAAAATGTAAAAAAATAAATTTAACATGTAAACATTTGAAAGTATTGATGGGTAAAAAAAAAGCAAAATATAAACAAGAGGTCAATGACCTTGAAGCTCTACTGATTGATTTTGATTTCAGGAAGTAGTCGCTACAGACTTGTTTTTTGAAAAATTATTTTTAGCCGTGGCGGCCATCTTGAATTTCCGGCCGACCTGAAATTTTGCTAGGATCAATAAGACATCAAGAGCAACATTCCTGTGAAGTTTCATGAAAATCCGTCTAGTAGTTTCAGAGGAGTAGTCGCTACAAGTTTTCATGATATAACTCTATGTAAACAAAGATGGCCGCTGACAGCCATGTTTAACGTCGAATCAAAATAATGTTTGACTCTGATAACCGTCATGTCATGCTGATCATTTTAGAAAAAGTCCCATATCAATATCACTTATAGTTTTCAAGAAGTAGTCGCTACAAACTGGTATTTTGAAAATTTATTTTTAGCCGTGGCGGCCATCTTGAATTTCCGGCCAACCTGAAATTTTGCTAGGATCAATTAGACATCAAGAGCAACATTCCTGTGAAGTTTCATGAAAATCCGTCAAGTAGTTTCAAAGGAGTAGTCGATACAAGTTTTCATTATATAACTCTATGTAAACAAAGATGGCCGCTGGCAGCCATGTTTAACGTCGAATCAAAACGATTTTCAACAAGGACCAACATCATGTCATGCTGATCATTTTAAAAAAGTCCCATATCAATATCTCTTATAGTTTTCATGAAGTAGTCGCTACAAACTTGTTTTTTAAAAACCTATTTTTAGATCTGGCGGCCATCTTGGATTTTACATCAACATGAATTTTTGCTAGGATCAACTAGTCTTCATGGGCAACATTTCTGTAAAGTTTCATGAAAATCCATTCAGTAGTTTCAGAGGAGTAGTCGCTACAAAAAAAAGTTTACGGACAGACGGACGGACGGACGCCGCACCACGGCATAAGCTCTGCTGATCTCTGATCAGTAGAGCTAAAAACAAAAACATTAAGTCTGGAAACCAAAATAACCTCAACTTTCTATTTTGTAGAAATTATTCAAAAATAAGATTGGAACTTACGGAATGTTGATCTGTACAACACACTTTTAATTTCTTTTTTCTTCTTGGAGGAGCCACAGGTTCTTTGAAGGTTGATGAGCACAATTCATCTATGGGAGGTTCGATAATAGTAGGTACAGACACGGGTACAGTGTTTTTTTGTAATGTGTTAGGTGGGGTTCGAGTTTTTGTACTCATCACGATGTCTGGTTCATTATCCGTATTGAGCAAACGGGTTTCTTGCAGAACAGTCTCCACAACATTTTCCACATCTATTAGGTTATGATCAATCGTGTCGACTTTATTCTGTTTATCACTCACAAACTTGTACATTTGTTTATTAGGCTTTTCCTTTACAGGCTGTGATGAGTTTATATTTATGGACATTTCTCCGTATTTGTCTATATGCTCGGGAATGCTGGTGTGTGATGTTACAGTCACGGGCAGTGAAACACAAGTGGGTGGGGTATTATTCAGTGTTTTTTCCGCTGAAGTAAGTCTATCTGGAGAATTATCCAGAGAATCTTCCATGTCTGATTCTGTATTGTCTGATTCTGCGGATGAGGAAGTACTGTCATGGGAGTTATCTCCCTTCTCTGTAATTTTTCTACGCAACTCCTCATGTTTTCTTCTTCGCCTTTCATGATGTTCTTTCTTCTCTTGTTCCTGAAAAATGACAAGGTTCAAAACTCTGTAAGTTATTTGTCACGGCACCTAAATGTTCTAAGGTCAAATCTATATATTCTTCATAATACAAATTCTATATGGATAGTTTTAATAGAAGCATAATGGAAACCACTAAAAGGACGCAAAAACATTTTCTGCCAATTTTTTTCAGATTTTATTTCTCTGCTGATGTTAGTTTATAAGGTGAAGTCAGTCTATTGCACTTGTAATCAAAAATAGTTTAAACATGGCCTAGGTGTGGAACAAATTTGATGTCGGTGCCTACATGTAGCAGTGAGCTCAATGCTCTACTTTATAGTGCTGTCGTACTGGAATATCATGCCATAAACACCTGACATGATGTCCCAATCAGTAACATTATACAGACACCAGGCTGTCCAGTCCTAGCACTACCCTTTATATGCTGAACGTCGCGATAAGAATCTACAAGAACCATTCTTATGTGAGGCGGACACTCTACTACTAAACCACCACCGTGGTTTGACCAGGACTCTAGTGTTCACAAGGCTTAATAATAATTTTCAGCAAAACAAGGGCCATAACTACGGTGAAATTATTTCCATCTTGTTGATTTTTGAACTTGTCCGAGCTTTCATTGATTTAAAGACACTGGCAAAGTTAAGTAAAGGTTCGATTAATATTGAAGGCCCTAGAGCGTTCACAAGGATGAAAATAGCAATTTTCAAAAAAACAAGGGCCATAACTCCGGTGTTACTGATCCGATTTGGCTGGTTTTCGAACTTGTCCGAGCTTTCATTGATATTAACAATCTGTGCAAGTTTGGTAAAGATCAAATAATAAATGAAGGTGCTAGAGTGTTCACAAGGCTTAATATGGCATTTTTCAGCAAAACAACTCCGGTGAAATTTATCCGATCCGGCTGGTTTTCAACTTGTCCAAGCTTTCATTGTTATAAAGACACTGGCAAAGTTTTGTAAAGATTCGATTAATAATGAAGGCCCTAGAGTGTTCACATGGTAAAAAATAACGGACGGACGGACCACGGACGGATGACTCACCATCCCATAAGCCCATAAGCTCTGCTGGCTTTCGGCCAGAAGAGCTAAAAATGACCTCTACAAAAAATGATACAAGACATTTATACAATTATGACAACTGATAAACTGATAAATAAGACATAACCCACTACATATATATAATGGACTGTTCTTTCTTTGAATTAATACCATTCCATTTATGTGACAAAGGGGTGTTTTGGGAGAAATGACTGATCAGCAACTGGACATTGTAAACCCTGTTTAAGCCGATCTGGGTTTACAATGGACGTAATGCTATTAGGGTTAAACCATACCAGTTTCTTCTCCTTCTCCTCTCGTTTCTTTGCCTTCAGCAACTGTAATCTCTTCTGCAACTCTTCATCTTCTTTTTTCCGTCTAAAACAAAGACAATCTCTCAATGTAAGTCTAATAAATATTTTATGCTATCTGGCATGGATCAGGGGCTGCGGAAGGAAATAAGAAATATCATAAGGTTTTTAACCTTTAAACTCTTAAAATTGGTTAATACCCACCCCTACTTCACCAAACCGGAAAAGAAGAATTTATACACTCCTTTCCATCTTTGCTGTTGCCAAAAAATAAAAGACAAGCTCCCCCACAAGTCTGCCCCTACTTGTGTTAGGGTGGTATGACGGTGATAAAGACAAGCTCCCCCACAAGTCTGCCCCTACTTGTGTTAGGGTGGTATGACGGTGATAAAGACAAGCTCCCCCACAAGTCTGCCCCTACTTGTGTTAGGGTGGTATGACGGTGATAAAGACAACCTCCCCCACAAGTCTGCCCCTACTTGTGTTAGGTGGTATGACGTCTGCCCCTACTTGTGTTAGGGTGGTATGACGTTTGCCTCTACTTGTGTTAGGGTGGTATGACGTCTGCCTCTACTTGTGTTAGGGTGGTATGATGTCTGCCTCTACTTGTGTTAGGGTGGTATGACGTCTGCCCCTACTTGTGTTAGGGTGGTATGTCTGCCCCTACTTGTGTTAGGTTAGTATGACGTCTGCCCCTACTTGTATTAGGGTGGTATGATGTCTGCCCCTACTTGTGTTAGGGTGGTATGATGTCTGCCTCTACTTGTGTTAGGGTGGTATGATGTCTGCCTCTACTTGTGTTAGGGTGGTATGACGTCTGCCCCTACTTGTGTTAGGGTGGTATGTCTGCCCCTACTTGTGTTAGGGTAGTATGACGTCTGCCTCTACTTGTATTAGGGTGGTATGACGTCTGCCCCTACTTGTGTTAGGGTGGTATGACGGTGATAAAACCATGAGGTATAATTACCAAAAGAACAACAAAAACCGGCTGTGTTCCCTAACAGAAGCACCCCCACCTTTTGAAGAAAAAAAAATCTTTAAATTTCAATTATTTTTTTCCGATCTTTGATTACTTATATAAAAAATCAAAAAAAAATCAATATTCAAAAGATATAAATTTATTGATTTTTTTTTAAAAACACTCTCCCAAAATGAAATACATGGCATATTGGAAGAGCGTGGGCGCTACAGGGAAATGTTTTTTTTACAATTACAACATATGTTTTATAGGACTACATTCTTCCCATTAAAATGGCCGTCAGAAGGACAGTGGCAAACTCAAATCTCATCAGGTCATGTTTATTTATGGTATGTTATCTAAGCTGACTGATCTACTAAGAATGCGTCTGAATCTGGTGATAGCTGTTCTATCCACTGTTATTTCAAGTATTTGTCCATCATTTATGTCACATCATCTTGTATGCCAAGTCCTCGCCTCTGTGGGTCCTAAAATAACAAGTGTATGCAGGTGCCTAGTACAAATGTTGTATAAATCAGATAATTAAATAATGTAAAAAGTGACCAAATCAGAAACACCTCAATATGTTAATGAAACATAAACATGTTCAACGTTGAATCAAAATTAAACATAGAATGGCAAATGATAATGTGCCAGTGCTACATATACTTTTATTCCACCAAGGCCAAACAAAGAAATTTAAAAAGTGTTGCATATTCAGGACCTATGATGGGCATTAAGTCTGCTGTGTCTAGTCTGGCATGGGTATTTTTTAATTAGTCCCACTTCTTCTATGAATGAAATTTCATAAAAATGGGTGGGGGGTTATATTAACATTCTAAACAAATATGGTAAAGATCAGATAAAACATGAAGTAACTACAGATTTAACAAAGGCAAATACAATATAGCATTTTTCAACAAATCAAGGGCCATAGCCTGTCGTTACTAACAATATCTAGCTGGTTTTCGAACTTTTCCAAGATTTTAATGATATTCTACGCTTTGCATAACTAGACATCCTGCGGCTTCCTGCCAAATTTTGTAGAAATCCAACAAGCCGTTTAGGAGGAGTAGCGCCGACAAAGAAATTTAAAGTAAAAATGTCAAACGCCATAACTCAGCGAACTGGAACAAAAGCGCAATATGCACAACTAGACATCTAACCGATGCTTCCTGCCAAGTTTCGTCGAAATCCAACAAGGCATTTAGGAGGAGTAGCGCCGACAAGAATTTTAAAAGTAAAAATGTCAAGGGGCCGTTACTTCATCAAAAATCAACAAATCGAAAAAAACACCATAGGCACAACTAGAAATCATAGCAATGCTTCCTGCTAACATGGCGTTAACACCAAAAATAATGAAATCAAAAAAAAAAAAAATCAAAAAAAAAATCAGATAAACAAAAACATCAACAAAAATAACAAACAAAAAAAAAAATTAAAAAAATTAAAAAAATTTATAATAATAAAAATAATAATAAAACAAGAGGTCAATGACCTTGAAGCTCTACTGATTGATTTTGATTTCAGGAAGTAGTCGCTACAGACTTGTTTTTTGAAAATCTATTTTTAACCGTGGCGGCCATCTTGAATTTCCGGCCGACCTGAAATTTTGCTAAGATCAATAAGACATTAAGAGCAACATTCCTGTGAAGTTTCATGAAAATCCGTCAGGTAGTTTCAAAGAAGTAGTCGCTACAAGTTTTCATTATATAACTCTATGTAAACAAAGCAGCCATGTTTAAGGTCAAATCAAAACGATTTTCGACAAGGACCAACATCATGTCATACTGATCATTTTAGAAAAAGTCCCATATCAATATCTCTTATTGTTTTGAAGAAGTAGTCGCTACAAACTTATTTATTTTAAATCTATTTTTAGCTGTGGCGGCCATCTTGAATTTCCGGCCGACCTGAAATTTTTCTAGGATCAACTAGACATCAAGAGCAACATTCCTGTGAAGTTTCATGAACATCCGTCAAGTAGTTTCAGAGGAGTAGTCGCTACAAGTTTTTACTATATAACTCTATGTAACCTAAGATGGCCACTGGCAGCCATGTTTAACGTCGAATCAAAATAATTTTCCACAAGGATCTACATCATGTCATGCTGATCATTTTAGAAAAAGTCCCATATCAATATCACATATAGTTTTCAAGAAGTAGTCGCTACAAACTTCTTTTTTAAAAATCTATTTTTAGCTGTGACGGCCATCTTGAATTTCCGGCCGACCTGAAATTTTGATAGGATCAATTAGACATCAAGAGCAACATTCCTGTAAAGTTTCATGACAATCCGCCAAGCAGTTTCAGAGGAGTAGTCGCTACAAGTTTTTACTATATAACTCTATGTAAACAAAGATGGCCGCTGGCAGCCATGTTTAACGTTGAATCAAAACGATTTTTGACTAGGATCAACATCATGTAATGCTGATCATTTTAGAAAAAGTCCCATATCAATATCACTTATAGTTTTCAAGAAGTAGTCGCTACAAACTTATTTTTTAAAAATCTATTTTTAACTGTGACGGCCATCTTGAATTTCCGGCCGACCTGAAATTTTTCTAGGATCAATTAGACATCAAGAGCAACATTCCTGTAAAGTTTCATGACAATCCGCAAAGTAGTTTCAGAGAAGTAGTCGCTACAAGTTTTTACTATATAACTCTATGTAAACAAAGATGGCCGCTGGCAGCCATGTTTAACGTTGAATCAAAACGATTTTTGACTAGGATCAACATCATGTCATGCTGATCATTTTAGAAAAAGTCCCATATCAATATCACTTATAGTTTTCAAGAAGAAGTCGCTACAAACTTGTATTTTAAAACTCTATTTTTAGCTTTGGCGGCCATCTTGGATTTCACATCAACATGAATTTTTGCTAGGATCAACTAGACTTTATGGGCAACATTTCTGTAAAGTTTCATGAATATCCATCTAGTAGTTTCAGCTGTGAAGTCGCTACAAATAAAAGTTTACGGACAGACAGACAGACGGACGGACGGACGGACGCCGCACCACGGCATAAGCTCTGCTGATCTCTGATCAGTAGAGCTAAAAATAAATAAAAAAAAATAAAAAATAAAAATAAATGAATAAAAATAATAATAAAAATAAAATAAAAAATAAATATATAATATATATATTAAAAAAAAATAAACAAAAAAAATACACTTATAATATAAAAAAAAGAAGGCAAACCATCTGGTCAAGTCTGGTAAAGATCAGATGAAAAATGATAGCCCTATATCGTATTAACGTGGCAAAATATAGCATTTTTAACTAAATCAAGGGCCATAACTCTGCTGTTACTGGTCTGGCTGGTTTTCGAACTTGTCCAAGCTTTCATTGATAGTAACAATCTGTTAAAGTTTGGTAAAGATCGGATGAAAAATGAGGCCCCTGGACAGTAGAGCTAAAAATCATCAGCTCCAAAAAGTAGGTCAAGGTCATAGATGAAATCCATGCATCCAAAAAGATGCACTACCCAAGACACAACTATGTCAAAATAGAATATGTTTTCTTCCGAAGATTAAGCTATAAGGTAGGTTTAAAACTTCTAGTGCATTATTATGAATTATAGTTCATGAGAAAGTGATGTAACTATAACAATTTAAGTTATCTGCCCTTTGCTTGGATGGTGAAGGTCACATCCACATTTGCTTTGTGACGTTGCAATGTACCACTCAAGATACAACTATAAGCAAAGTTTGAAAGGTCTTAGTACATACAGTTTGTGAAAAAGTGACATAAACGCCAAATTTGAAGGTAAAAATTATAAGGTTATCTGCCCTTTGCTTGGAGGTTCAAGGTCACTTCCACATTTGCCTTGTCACGTTGCGATGTACCACTCAAGATACAGCTATAAGCAAAGTTTTAAAGGTCTAGTGCATACAGTTTGTGAAAAAGTGACCTAAACACAAAATGTGAACCTAAAAATTATTAAGTTATCTGCCCTTTGCTTGGAGGGTCAAGGTCACTTCCACATTTGCCTTGTCACGTTCAATGTACCACTCAAGATACAGCTATAAGCAAAGTTTTAAAGGTCTAGTGCATACAGTTTGTGAAAAAGTGACATAAACGCCAAAATTGAAGGTAAAAATTATAAGGTTATCTGCCCTTGCTTGGAGGTCAAGGTCACGTCCACATTTGCAATGTCACGTTGTGATGTACCACTCAAGATACAACTATAAGCAAAGTTTTAAAGGTCTAGTGCATACAGTTTGTGAAAAAGTGACCTAAACGCAAAAGTTGAACCTAAAAATTATTAAGTTATCTGCCCTTTGCTTGGAGGGTCAAGGTCACTTCCACATTTGCTTTGTCACTTTGCCAGGTACCACCCAAGATACAACTATAAGCAAAGTTTGAAAGATCTAGTGCATACAGTTTGTGAAAAAGTGACCTAAACGCAAAAGTTGAACCTAAAAATTAGTAAGTTATCTGCCCTTTGCTTGGAGTGTCAAGGTCACTTCCACATTTGCTTTGTCACGTTGCGATGTACCACCCATGATACAACTATAAGCAAAGTTTGAAAGGTCTAGTGCATACAGTTTGTTAGAAAATGACCTAAACGCAAAACTTGAACCTAAAAATTAGTAAGATACAACTATAAGAAAAGTTTGAAAGGGCTAGTGCATACAGTTTGTGAGAAAATGACCTAAACTTGAACCTAAAAATTAGTAAGATACAACTATAAGAAAAGTTTGAAAGGGCAAGTGCATACAGTTTGTGAGAAAATGACCTAAACGCAAAACTTGAACGTTGACGCCGCCGCCGCCGCCGGAAAAGCAACACATAAAATTATGACAAAAATGGACAGAGTTTGTGAAATAATTTTGTTGTATATATTTAAATAGTAATTTTCACCATTTGTTCATATGTATTTATGTGTTATTCCAATTCCATTTTCTTATTTTGCTGTTATTAATTAGGCTTGCTTCTTTTCTTTTTCCATAGCTTCATTATATTTATTCATCTTAGAGCTTGTTTCTTTCGTACAAATGTGTGTGGTAACGTGTATGCAACGTTTGAATGCAAACATTTAACATTTAACATTTAAAAACAATATTATTGCCTTTATTGATTACTGCTTTATTTGATTTGTTCTGTCATTTGTAAATCTGTATACAATAGAGGACCTCATGGACAATTAGTTTATAACTAAATGTGTTACCCTCTGTAAATAGACTATTATTATTATCATTATAACAGTTTATATTCGAAAACAACAATGATATAAAACAAAGCCTATTTCAGCTTCCCTATTAATCCATAAATTATACATTTTGTTGAGCTTTTTCATCTGATTCTGAGATTCTGATGACAAGTTTATTTGTGATTTCACAAATGAGCGTTAGAGAATAAGTGGAAACCCGAATGAGTGGAAACCCTAATGAGTCAGTTCTAGAGATGTTGATGGTTGTATAAACATAGGGCTAATCTTTTAATTTAAAATCCAAGTTGAACTTACTGAAGCTAATGATGCAATGACTTTGTTAACAAATACTGCATGCTGAACAGTGGACCTGGCAGTCAAACCAGAAAAGGTGTAAGTCTCGGACTACTGTTAGTGTCGAACCCTGCATCTGGGCAATGGTCTGTTTTTAAGACTTACGCTGTGTTCACCATATTTGCACATAAGCTAAACATGTTGCATGTGGAAATGAACACAAATTAAAATGAATTTTGAAAATAAAATAATTTGGCTCTTTTCAAAAGGTCTTTCAAATTTATTTATTTCAAATTTGCTAAAACAAGTTTGGGAAAACTAAATGTACATGTATCCCAGCAGTTAAATTCTCCATAATATTCCCCGGTGTAACAAATATTGCTAGTGTTTCAGGCCAGATGCAAGTGTCATCCAAAAAGGTATTACTAAGGGACAAAATCAAAGCTACGGTCTATATCCCATCAGAAATTGCCTCGGACTACCAAGACCTCCAAGCTGAGAAGACCCAGCGTGAACTACCTAGTTTTGACTTTTTTTTATAAATATAATCGTCAAATAAGTAATAACACCTAACAAGAGGCCCAAGAGGCCTGTGGACGCCCTACCGGCTAAACATAAAGTTTATGTATAACATCATTCAACCGGAACATCGCGATGACATACGCAACTAGGCTTGGTACTGATCATCCCTGCCAAGTTTTGTTGAAATCCAGCCAGAGGTTCAGGAGAACTAGTCTGTACAAAGTTAGTGTATTAAAACCTTTAAGGAGACATAACTCTGCCAAAATTCATTCAACCAGAACACGGCAATGAAAGGTGCAACTAGGCTTGGTACTGATCATCCCCACCAAGATTCGTTTAAATTTAACAAGGAGTTCAAAAGAGACTAATCTGGTCAAAGTTTGTCTATTAAAACCTTTAAAGGGCCATCACTCTGCCAAAAATCATTCAAACGGAATATATAAGACATGCACAACTAGGCTTGATACCGATCATCCCTGTAAAGTTTCGTTGAAATCTGGCAAGGGATTCAGGAGAACTAGTCCAGACAAAGTTTGTGTATTAAAACCTTTAAAGGGCCATAACTCTGCCAAAAATCATTCAACCATAACACGGCGATGATTTGCACAACTAGACCTGGAACTTATCATCCCTAAAAAGTTTCAGTTAAATCTGGAAAGGGTTTCAGGAGAACTAGTCACGACACAGTCTGTGTATTAACCTTTAAAGGGTCATAACACCACCAAAATCATTCAACCAGAACACGGTGATGATATGTTCAACTAGGCTTGGTAATGATCATCCCTGAAAAGTTTCACTGAAATCCGTCCAAATGAAGGCTCTTTCGTCTAAATGAGGCCAAAATGTAGCATATTTCAGAAAATCAAGTCCATAACTCCTGTGTAAATGTTCCAATCTGGCTGATTTTCAAATTTGTTGGAGCTTTCATTGATATTAACAATCTGGTAAAGTTTGGTAAAGATCTTTGAAAAATGAAGGCCCTATAATCTTAATAAGGAAAAATATAGAATTTTTAACTAAATCAAGGGCCGTAACTCTGCTGTTACTGGTCCGATCTGGCCGGTTTTCAAACTTATCCAAGCTCCCATTGACATTACCAATCTGGTAAAATTTGGCATAGATCGGATGAAAAGGAAGGCCCTATCGTCTTTAACTAGGCAAAATATAGCATTTTTAACTAAATCAAGGGCCATAACTCCGCTGTTACTGGTCCGATCTGGTCAGATTTCGAACTTGTCTGAGCTTTCATTGACATTAACAATCTGGTTTAAGTTTGGTAAAGATCGGATGAAAATTGAAGGCCTAATCATCTTAACGAGGCTAATTATAGCATTTTTAACTAAATCAAGGGCCATAACTCGGCTGTTACTGATCAAATCTGGCTGGTTTCCGAACGTGTTCGAGCTTTCATTGATATTAACAATATGTTAAAGTTTGGTAAAGATCAGATAAAAAATGAAGCCCTATCGTCTTAACAAGATAAAAGTTAACGGACAGACGACGGACGACTCGCCATCCCATAAGCTCTGCTGGCCCTTTGTTCAGGAGGACTCTGTTCTAGACGTTTGTCTTGAAAACAAGCAAGCGTCGCAGATGATCTAGACTTACGGCTAGAACAGTCCTCCTGAACAATGTTTGATATTTGCCGATACACTGGTATCGTTTCTGATTGGCTGAGACAGGAACACCTGCTACCCAAGATATACAGAGGCAGAAAGACAATACCTTTATTAATAAAAAAAAGATAAACAAAGAGGGAAACTTCATTATTATATCGACAAACTAAATGCGGATGGTCAGAAATTCTTGAATAAAAAATAAAAATAAAGTCATGTGTTTCCAGTTTCAAATTTGTTTCTTCGCAAACGGTCAAGACTTTGTATTTACAATCAAGTTAATATATATTACAATCAATTAAGTTTATACGGGCTGTTTGGTATGACCCGGAAGATGTGGATCCTGATTTTATCTGACTTTAAAAGACATCCAGACCTTGCAGAGTAAGGCCAAAAGGCAGCTGTGTGACTTACAGAATAGATGGAATCTGTCTTTTTGGAGTGTTTTTCATTTATGTCCGCTGTTTCCTTCATAACGTATATTTTGTTTAGTTTAAACCCCTTTATTCGGACTACCAAAATCTGTGCAGGACTAAGTACTTGATTTTGAACGTTTGTAGTCTCAACGGACTACTTGGAAAAAAAGTTAGCGTCAAACCCTGAGGATAACAACAAATCATGCAAAGAAAACATAAATGTAAATGAGGTATCATGTTATCAGCTATTTAATGTCTTTCAAGGTCAGTTAAATCAATTTGTGATCATTAATTTTCTTTCTACTAGAACAGCAATATTTTACCACATAAGTGTTATACATTTATTTAAGCATTTGTTAAAGGGACACTGTCTGTAAGTAACGAATATATTGAGCATAAGCAAATGACTCTTGATTTTTCACCCCAGTGAAATGTATACATAGAAACATGAACATAGACCCAAATAAGTAAGTAGTAATAAATTTGTTAATTTGAGAAAACAAATAATTTACTTAACCCTTAACCCACTACATATATATAATGGACTGTTCTTTCTTTGAAATAAGACCATTCCATTTATGTGACAAAGGGGTGCTTATAGGGTTAATGTTTGTTGGGACCGCTTTATTTACATTTCTGTTGTTCACGTGACATCCTCAATGCGTTAGGTTTTGACAACAGTATGTCTTGTGTCACGTAACTGGCCCATGTAGTTTCACCAAGAGTGTATAATATCAATTTGGGCTACAAGTTCAATCCCACGAAATGGTACTTTTTTTTGTACGCTACTGAATTCCGTCAAAACATCTTGTTTCTATTTAGTAAATATTCAATATTGGTAGTTGGGTAATGTTTGTTAATGCAATTAGGGTATTTTGTGTTTTATAAGCTAGAAATAGCAGGTAATGCAGCTTTAATTCATTTATAATCATTGTCATTAATGACAAAATAAACGGTACATCCGGATGGGGTGAGGGAAGGGTAGGGTGATGGGGAATTTTATTTATAATTCTGCACTGGAAATGCACTCAAAAACAATTTTCGCACATATTCCGTGCTCACGAAATAGAATAGCTGGCCCCAAGCCCAGGGCCTGTCAAAATCTGGTTGGGGCTCGTCCCATTTTGCCATATTTTACTATATAATTAATTCAGGGCCTGTCAATATTAATTCAGGGCCTGCCTGTCAAAAATATTTTCCGCGAGCACTGCATATTTTTATTTTATTGCTGAACCAATTTTCAAAAATATTTTTATTTACCGTAAAATGTCTGTTTCTCTGATATACAACTTTGTTTGTTTAAAGTTGAAATTTGTCTAAAAAACTTTTTGGCTGGCTGAAACCAGCACCACAAACAATAAGCGAACATATAGTCTTTGCCAGTTACTGAGTAGATTAGTTACTCACCTCTCTTCCTGAAGTCTCCTCAGCCGTAGCAACTCTTGTTCCTCCTCATCCAAATCTTCATCCACAATGCCATGCGTCTCTGTCAGGGGCTCCAACACCGACCTGACCATAGAATACGCACTGATTATATAATGCAACATAGATACTGGTTCTGCTTGATATATATGTACCACCTATGTTAATATATCATTAATTTCAGAATCCATTAATGCAAGCGCTAAACCAACAACTTAAATTTATGTTGTTCCTTGGTTTCATGGTTCCAACTTTCAAACTTCACTATCAATGAACTGATTCCAGGACACCTGATTACTGACACCAGCAACTCTTTTCAAGTTAACAGAATCCATTGCACATAGTTTTGTTTACATTTAATGTTTGATACGTGGTCATTGCCTGATGGGTCCTCATAACAGAAACCAGTGTTGCTGCGTACTGTCACACACTGGTATCACAATTACATAGATAACACCAATGATAAAACAATTCATTGCCACTACACCTAAATACTTGTTTGATTATTATAAATTAATTGATACTGAAAAATCAGGCCACCTTTGAAGTCATTAATATGCACTAATCCATTGTTTTTTTTATAAGAAAAGTGAATAATTTTCATTGTTTGCCAACATCATTTTATGGTGAATTGTTTACCTAAACAGAAACTTAACTGATCTTAAAAACAGTAAACTAAACTATAATATATGCTTCCAAATAATTTAGAAAGGAAACAATTGAAATGATCCTTAAAACTGCTACTGATTCTGTAAGCAAGGATCTCATGAACTTTAAAACTGACATAGCCCTTCTTTCTTTTTTTTCAATTATTTAAAGGGGACAATGCCCAGTTTCCATAGCATTTTGATAATTCTATCAGGGTTATTTCAGAGCCTTTTTAAGTAAAATTAAGGTTGTTTGAAAAAATGCATCATCCCCTTTTTTAAGGAAATATATTTTCTTCATTTTATGTTGTTGTTTTTTCAAACAACTCTTGTTCCTCCTCATCCAAATCTTCATCCACAATGCCATGCGTCTCTGTCAGGGGCTCCAACACCGACCTGACCATAGAATACGCACTGATTATATAATGCAACATAGATACTGGTTCTGCTTGATATATATGTACCACCACTGTTAATATATCATTAATTTCACAATCTAATAATGCAAGCGCTAAACCAACAACTTAAATTTATGTTGTTCCTTGGTTTCAGGTTCCAACTTTCAAACTTCACTATCAATGAACTGATTCCAGGACACCTGATTACTGACACCAGTAATAAAAGTGTTAAATATTCACTTTTGTTAATTAATTCACTTTTTAATGTCCAAGCTTTAGCTTATCTATGTATTTTAATATTTCTACAAGCTTTAAATTTGCTGACAATTTTTTTTATCCACGACCGCAGCAACTCTTTTCAAGTTAACAGAATCCATTGCACATAGTTTTGTTTACATTTAATGTTTGATACGTGGTCATTGCCTGATGGGTCCTCATAACAGAAACCAGTGTTGCTGCGTCCTGTCACACACTGGTATCACAATTACATAGATAACACCAATGATAAAACAATTCATTGCCACTACACCTAAATACTTGTTTGATTATTATAAATTAATTGATACTGAAAAATCAGGCCACCTTTGAAGTCATTAATATGCACTAATCCATTTTTTTTCTTATAAGAAAAGTGAATAATTTTCATTGTTTGCCAACATCATTTTATGGTGAATTGTTTACCTTAACAGAAACTTAACTGATCTTAAAAACAGTAAACTAAACTATAATATATGCTTCCAAATAATTTAGAAAAGAAACAATTGAAATGATCCTTAAAACTACTACTGATTCTGTAAGCAAGGATCTCATGAACTTTAAAACTGACATAGCCCTTCTTTGTTTTTTTTCAATTATTTAAAGGGGACAATGCCCAGTTTTCATAGCATTTTGATAATTCTATCAGGGTTTTTTCAGAGCCTTTTTAAGTAAAATTAATGTTGTTTGAAAAAATGCATCATCCCCTTTTTTAAGGAAATATATTTTCTGCATTTTATGTTGTTGTTTTTTCAATAAAAATATGTAGGGTTGGCAGTTTAACTAGGGGAAGGTAGATAGTGGAAATACACTTTTTTTGTGGGGAGGGCTGGGGAGGATGGCTGGTGGGTGGAGGGTGAGGGGGTTATGGATATCATAGACTTTAGGCCGACCATAAAAAATTGTTGGTTTGCTGTTTCCCTACTTACCCACCAAAAAGGGCCCTACCCAAAACTTTTTATAGCAATTCTTTAACATTTTTTTTACTAATTTTAGTATATTTTTCTTTAATTTCTTATAGGTTTTTACTGTCTTTGAAAAAAAAAATCACCTACCTACCTACCCACTTATAAAATCCTGGGTCGGGAAACAGCAAACCAACAATGTTTTATGGTCGGCTCAGTACAGCTGTGACGAAATCCACACTTTACTCTTTCAAGCCGAGTGAGGAATGTATGGCGACTGAACATAACTTTCAATTAGTTATTATTATACAGGAAATTATAATTATGTTTTTAATTAGTCTTTCTTTGTAACAATTTTTACTATTCTATTTATTATTACATCGATGGGTTCTTTAGTAAAAAATAATCAGAAACAAGAGGTCAATGACCTTGTAGCTGTACTGATAGGTTTTTGATAGCTAGATCAGCATTCTTGTGAAGTTTCATGAAAATTCGTCAAGTAGTTTCAGAGGAGTAATCGCTACAAGTTTTCATTATATAACTCCATGTAAACAAAGATGGCCGCCATGTTTAACATCAAATCAAAATATTTTTTGACAAGGATCAACATCATGTCATACGGATCATTTTAGAAAAAGTCCCATATCAATATCACTTATAGTTTTTAAGAAGTTGTCGCTACAAACTTGTACTTTGAAAATCTATTTTTAGCCATGGTGGCCATCTTGAATTTCCGGCTGACCTGAAATTTTGCTATAATCAATAAGACATCAAGAGCAACATTCGTGTGAAGTTTCATGAAAATCCGTTGAGTAGTTACAGAGGAGTAGTCGCTACAAGTTTTTACTAGATAACTCTACGTAAACAAAGATGGCCGCTGACAGCCATGTTTAACATCTAATCAAAACGATTTTCGACAAGGACCAACATCATGTCATGCTGATCATTTAGAAAAAGTCCCATATCAATATCATTTATAGCTTTCAAGAAGTAGTTGCTACAAACTTGTTTTTTTGAACATCTATTTTTAGCCATAGCGGCCATCTTGAATTTCCGGCAGACTTGAAGTTTTTGCTAGGATCAATAAGACCTCAAGAGCAACATTTGTGCGAAGTTTCAGAGGAGTAGTCGCTACAAGTTTTCATTATATAACTCTATGTAAACAAAGATGGCCGCTGGCAGCCATGTTTAACGTCAAATCAAAATTATTTTCGACAAGGATCAACATCATGTCATACTGATCATTTTAGTAAAAGACGCATATCAATATCACTTATAGTTTTCAAGAAGTAGTCGCTACAAACTTGTTTTTTGAAAAATTATTTTAGCCGTGACGGCCATCTTAAATTTCCGGCCGATCTGAAATTTTGCTAGGATCAATTAGACATCAAGAGCAACATTCCTGTGAAGTTTCATGAAAATCCGTCAAGTAATTTTCAGAGGAGTAGTCGCTACAAGTTTTCATTATATAACTATGTAAACAAAGATGGCCGCTGGCGGCCATGTTAAACGTCGCATCAAGATAATTTTCGATAAAGATTAACATCATTCCATACAGATCATTTTAGAAAAAGCCCCATATCAATATCACTTATAGTTTTCAAGAAGTACTCGCTACAAACTTGTTCTTTGAAAATCTATTTTTAGCTGTGGTGGCCATCTTGAATTTCCGACCAACCTGAAATATTGCTAGGATCATTTAGACATAAAGAGCAACATTCCTGTGAAGTTTCATGGAAATCCGTCAAGTAGTTTCAGAGGAGTAGTCGCTACAAGTTTTTACTAAATAACTCTATGTAAACAAAGATGGCCGCTGGCAGCCATGTTTAACGTTGAATCAAAACGATTTTGACAAGGACCAACATCATGCCATGTTGATCATCTTAGATAAAACCCCATATCAATATCACTTACAGTTTTCAAGAAGTAGTTGCTACAAACTTTTTTTTAAAAATCTATTTTTAGATCTGGTGGCCGTCTTGGATTTCACATTCAACATGAATTTTTGCTAGGATCAACTAGACTTCATGGGCAACATTTCTGTAAAGTTTCATGAAAATCCATTCAGTAGTTTCAGAGGAGTAGTCGCTACAAAAAAAGTTTACGGACAGACAGACGGACGATGAACGCCACAACACGGCACAAGCTCTGCTGATCTCTGATCAGTAGAGCTAAAAATGGTAAAGAATTCCAGGTCATAACCCGTTATTAGTGCCGCCTTGTTAAGAGATGCATACATGGCCAAGGATTATGGCTATTTATGTCGGTAGGAAAACTGTGACTTTTAGACAAAAAAAACAAACAAAACTTGTGATTAAATGCGTTAAAAGTTAGAAATATGTTGTTTTTTTTTCGAAATTTATTCATTGTATTTATCAGTCGTGTCAACTTTGCACATAAAATATGCACTAGGCGTCTCATTGTTTGTACTTATTCTGGCGACTGATTGCTTTTTCAAGTGCGATATCGGACAAGTTGAAAAGATATGGGAAAATTCAGATTTTTCCCCCCAATTATAAATCACCAGAGCTGTTATTCATGGTTAATTGGATTCTACGCGGTGTAACTCGGAGTGTGAGTGAATGGCGTACTTTCGCCGAGTACAAACACCGACTCCGCGTAGATACGCGCGAAACTCGATCCGACCAAACTCGGTGAATCGAGTAAAGTGTGGGTTTCGCGTGAGCTGTACTGACTACTGTAGGAAAAGCCACATCAAAAAATAAGTTTGGCTGTAAAATATTTATTTCTCAAACGATTGTCAAAACAAAAATGTCATTTCTAATGATATATAATTCATGTATGTATTATTTAAATTGCTTTACTGTAGAAAACTTTGGCTGAAACAAGCGCCCCAAACAATAGTGACAATTGTCAACTAAAAAAAACACTTACTTATTTGGTGTAACATCTTCAGCATCAAAGAATTCATCTAATTCACTATCAGATGACATTGCAATCTTATGTTCTATACAAAGTGTTATTTTATCTCTTGGAAGACATCAATAAAATGTGGATTTACTGCCAGTGTAACGTCAAATAGTCGATTATTCACAAACTGACACAAGCTGTTACCGTCTGTCATCCATTTTGTTTTGGTGTTAGACTGGAATTCGAATTTAGAACTTTTTGTTTGTTGTAACGGTGATTAATCGGAGAAGTGATTGAAATGTGTACCAGTCAAATTAAGTTACTGGTTCTCTGTAAAATTTACGCTCAACGTTCGAGACGATTCAAACAGAAAACTAGAATACGGTTTTTCCCAGAACGCACTTTGTCTGAAAATGGAAGATCTAGCGGTCGAAGTTCGAGGCACTAATGGGGCCTTTTACAAGGTATTTCCATGTTTTACTAACTGTAATGACATGAAATAAAATGAAAAGCATTTCCTATAAATATATGCGTTTACTAATACCAGTAGTTTTGAGATTCATATTCAATTTTACAACTTGTAAAGGCTTCGAAATTTGAAAGTAAGATGGACTTTTTTGGGCATGGGCTTTTGTACTTTCGTTATCATGATGGAACATCTACTATGTCCCGTATAACCAGAAACAGTGATTTGTGTATTATCTTACCCTACATATTTCAATCTTCAATCCTAGACAGCTCTTGAAGTTCAGTAGAAAATAATTGATATTTTGGACCAACAGTGAATTTCAGAAATTAAACTGGGCTACTTTCTTTTCTTTCAACTTTTACTGCAGGCAGTCAAAATTTTGATTATCATGGCAGCCTCGTTTCTGAGGAAGGGTTTACAGGCTTTTTGTATCATTGATTAACCAAGTAGTTAAACAAGATCTATACCGTGCACACAGTACTGTTCTTCATGCACAAGGGACCGACCGCTTTACTAGATTCCCTCTGAAGGATGGCAGAGGGATGGCATTCTTTCACAATAATTTGACTAACTAAAATACTGCAGGGGGGTGTTTCAATAGGGAATCAACCCTGGGACGTGAGGCAAGTATGCTAAGCACTCGGCCACCACAACTTTGTACTTTTTCTGGAGTGTCTGACCCGTGGGTTACGTATGATGTTGTCAGGTCCAGGCACCAATAATCTGAAAGGGGAGTGGTGACAGAGTATGTTTCTGCCAGTTTACCGAAGAAGGCTATTTTGTTCATTAAAATGAGTGAATGATACAAGAAAAGAAAATAATCGCTTGGGGGCCCCCCCAGTATCTGTTATTTTAGTACGTTGCTTTGTATTTGTTTAAAGTAAACACAAACTTTCAGGTCATAAATGAAAGCATTAGGCTTGTACAGGGTTGTCAATAGGAAGAAGCAAAACTTGGATCCTGGGGGTAAACATGTAATTTTTTTGAAAAATGTTAAAAACCAAAGATATGCGTAGATCGCTAAGTTTTGCAACTTATTTGTGTAGGATGCACTTTCATATAGGAATGTTTACTTAATTACAGAATATAAAAATGAAATATACTTACACGCTTAAATGTTTTGCATTTTTTTTACGAAAAAATCTTCGGATACACTACGGTTATCTTGGAATCAAAACGAAAACATAACCTCATGTGGGTCTGTCAGTCATTGTTTTGACATAAAATATGCAAATTAGTGAAATTTTCCCTGTATTTGATTGGTCTAAAGTCAAATGATGATTCCCGATAGAGCGAATAATAAATGTTTTAAAGATTATTTGGCGAGGTTTCTGCTCACAGCTATGTTTATGGCTAGAACGTCACAGCGGGTGGTTATTCAGTTTTGATATTCTAAGACTAGACAAATGCCTCCCACACTTTGTGGAGGGGAGACATATTGTTTCTATGCTGTCGTCTGTCTGTATGTCACAAACTTCGTCTGGACTAGTTCTCTGGAACCCCTGGCCGGATTTATTGAAACTTTGCAGGGATGAACAGCCTAGTTGTGCATATCATCGCCGTGCTCGGGTTGAATGATTATGTGAAAAACTCATAAAGACAAGTGCCGTAATTCTACATGTAATTCTGTTATAACGCCCTTTAACTTAGTTTCCCAATAAATAGACAAGGCTTCGAAAGTTAGCACCTGCACTGACAGACGGTGCTTCTTATCTTGTTTTAAATGGTCACATAACAATTTGTTTGTTATATATTTCAGGCGTTTGTGAAGAATCTAAACGACGATGAAGTAACAGTATCATTTGAAAATGAGTAAGTAAATATTCCATATATTGCAATATATATAGGATTTCACTTTAATTATTTTTTTAAATGCAGAATTTAAATGTTTTTTAATTAGTTTGTTGATATTTCTCTGTGTTTTAGACATATATACAAGCGTTTTGTTTTTTAAATTATGGGTATCAGGGCTGTACAAATATTTTTTTTAGCCACTAGTCCGGGACTAGTCACCCTGTCAAAAGTGACTAGTCCCAAAAAAATTGTGAATAGTCCCAAAAAATGGACACAAGTCATGAATTTTTTCGATTTCTCAATATGTTAAAACTGCGTCTTGCATACTCATTACAATTCATTACACACAGTAAAGGTAAGAATCCTTATTTACTCTTCAGACAATTAATGTATGTTTCATTGGTATAGATTGTAGACTGCCATTGGGTGAAACAGTAGCAATAGTAAGAATCACATCTGCATTTTTAAATTTCAATATAGATATTGAGTTTCATATTACAGTTCAGATAATCATTTAATGGAAAGTAAAAAACTAACCTTTATATATGTAAGGGGCTACAGATGAGATTCTTAACTTTATTACCATTTTACCTAATGCAAAAAATAAATAACATGTGAATCAACATAAACATTTTATTTTTATGTTTTTGTCCACTACACCAGATGATTTTGACTTTTTGATTGGCTGTGTATCACATTCTACATTTTTCCTCTTTTTATTTTTACTTTCACTTTCGCTTTCACTCTGAAAATTTTCCTTATTTTTAACACTGAAAAAGTTCAACAAACTCATTTTTGAAATGTAAATGTTAGCACTGCCGAATACGAAATCAAACTGATTATGTGTATCAGTTCGTTTTGTTTTTATTTTATTTGTTTGACAACTCAATTCTTCGAACGTAATTAGTACACTAACTATGCACAAACCGTTACCCCACCCACCTTTCAAGTCTGTTACAATTAGTCCCGGGCATCGGGCTATAGGATTTGTACAGCCCTGGGTATCAGTACTCATTAGCTTACTACAAATACTCTAAACTTTTAAAAATTGAGTATTATATTTGTATGTATTATATTGTGGAACAGTTTAATCCATATTTACATGATGAACATTGCATGGGTCTAATATTAAAGAAACCAACTCGCCAAATAAAGACTGTGGGTCAATCAAAAGGTTCAATACAAATATTAAATCTACACTTTAAGTATTGGTAAAAGAGCTTTCCATAAGCGTATTACATTTTAATTTTCGCGAAAACCGATATTGTCGTACTATCCGGTTGGGGTAAAAGCCGTACTGCACCTTGATAAAAATAATCAAGAGCTGAAATAGCTAGTTCATTATACGATACAATTACGAAAGGCGTTCTTTAACCAAGATTTTACTCCTACGAGTTCAACTGAATCAGGTGATCCTCCTGGGCCATCTTTTCTCAAGACAAAAGGGTATGAAGAGAATATGCCACATGGATAAGGACCTCATGGAAGCGCTTGTGGACATACATGTTTAAAGGACAAAAAAAAGAAAATTGTCTTTTTAAATGATTAAATTACAGTAGTAAAAACATGTTTTGAGCAATAAAACCTTCAAAGTTTTTTTGTTTGTTAACAGTTATGTAGACCATACTGATTATTGAATTTTCGAAATTTTCCCAGTTTAGTAAAATTGTCGCTAAATTTTCCCAATTGAAAAGGTAGAGGTACCTTTAAAAAAAGGTAAAGAAATCACTGAAAGATAAAATTACACTACAAAATCATTTACCAAATCTATCTAGGTGTTCATGTTATATATAATAATGTATATGTGCCAATTAAAAGTATAATGAGTTTTCATATAGAGATTGAGTATAAAGTCGGAGTAAACCTCTATTTTCACCTGCTGAATATCTCAACCTTCCGGAAGTTGACCATACGTGAAAGTTATGAATCTAAATAGGCACAAAATAAACGGCTTTAATTATCAAGGCCAAATTCCAAACTGTAGCATCAAATTAAAAGTCACCAACTCATAATTCATTTTACTGACTTAAATTAAATGTATCCATATTGGTGTTTTAAATTATCAGAAAATACCAAAAGAAGATACATAGATGTACACAAAAAATAAAGCTTTTAATATAATTATCACTACAAACTAGATTTATAAAGGGCTATAGTCAGTTGAGCATTTAGTTTGATGATGTCATGTGAAAGTTATGAATAGATAAAGTTTAGATTCTCAAAACATGTAATTAACATATTTATACCTCGTCGTCAGTATGTTTTGAATCCTTGTACATTGTAAAAATAGTCGGTTGTTGGCGGGATAGCTACTTTAAGAACAAAGGCCATTATACAGTTAAATGTTTTGTTTTTACTTCACATCCATTTAATCAGAATGGTTGTTTCTTTTAAAATGTATGAATCCATCGTGTCAGGTATACCTTGACGTGTTCGTTGGCGGATGGACTATAAACCTTAGAACTACACACACACACACACACTGAAATGGATTCACATCCATGGATCCATTTTAGAAGCATGAACTATTTAAAAAAATTGTTTTTTTACTCTGAACGTGTTCCTTGTTACTGATTTGTTTTGAAACTGATCAGTAAATACTCATTGCAATAAAAAATATCTATAGCTCTAATATTGCACAATTTATAGTTTTTATGGTAGAATAACTCAAAATGATACTGAATACATAAATTAAGACACTAATTTTGATGCTTGATAACAACTTCAAAATTGCTGTGTGCCCTATTAAGTGATTTACTCTAAATCACATTACTCTCTGCATCAGGAGCCGGAAGGTTCAGTGAATAGCATGGTAGGTTTTCATTTCGGAAATCGATGGTTTAAATCCAGGGCTTTTTTTACCTTTCAACAGAGGCCTGTAAAAGGTCTAAGGCCTTTTCTCAAATGAAAACTTGACTGTTTTTCTCCCAACTGTGGCAGAAATTTTTCCCAATCAGAAAGCTCATAATTCGAGAAAAAGCATTAATTCTGCAATCTGTTTTTGTCTGTTAAGTCATTTCTGACTGAGTAAATAAATAGTGGATGAAAATATAATTAAAGCATAGTAGTGTCTGTCATATTTACTTAATTTATGAAATCTTACATCCTTACCAAAATGAAAAATAAGCGCGTATTTTGTTTACCAAAATGGACAGGCCTGGACCTCTTCCCAACTTTTTTTGGGGGAACCCGGGAATCTGAATTAGACTTGCGCAACTGTGTTTCTTTGCTGTTTCCATGGACAGGCCATTTAATTCTAGAGGAAAGGGATAACACTGGGTTGTTTTGTGTTTCGGAGTTTATGTATTGCTGCATAGCTATAGATGGCAGTCAGAGTAGGGCACGGTTCCCAGTTTCCTATGTTATCTTGTAATAGGGTACGGTTCCTAGTTTCCTACGTTATCTTCCCCTCTCTGTAGGTCAGCTCAACCTAACCTAAGATAAGTTGCTAATTAAACGAGCCGTTTAAACAACAGTTCATTATTTTTTTCTCCTTTCATCCTCAGCTGGCAGCCGGAAAAGGTTGTCAAGTTAACAGAAGTGAGAAATACCCCACCGAAGATACAGGACAGACCTGAGTACCAGGAGGGGGAGCAAGTAGAGGTAGGGTATACATGTATTCATAATTTTCCAGAGATGTTACCTTATTTTCAGTAAGTGGTAAAATGTGTGTTACTCAGTTTTTATCCTTAAATGCTATAGTAAAATAAAAAAAATCATTTATAATATTCGATTTTAAAAGATGCTTAATTATATTGATCCAGTTTGTATAAAAGTCCATTTAATAAATATATAGCTAGGTTTTAAAAGAATACAGAAACTAACCTGCTAGATAACGACAAAATTACATGGCAAAACCATATATCAAAACTTTTTTCAGGTGTTCAGGTCATATAATAATGTATATGTGTGGATTAAAAGTATAGGTTTATTCACACATTTTTAAAAACACATGTGACTGAATGTGTAAAACAAATTATGACTTGGTAACTTTTAATTACATGCTTTAGTTTTGGTGTTTGGTCTGGCTTTCATTTATATTGTGTCTATAGAGTTTGGATTCACAAAAGATATGATGGAGGGTGGGTGTGTGGGGTGTGGTGGGAGGAATGAATTCATATGGTATAATGACATTAAACTACCGTATGTACAGTTGCTGCCATGCGGATTAAGACTAATCCCACTCATCGCGGCGATTTTATCTCACCGCGGACACACTGATTTTGTCCCCGCGATCCGCGGACAGCCCGCTCATCGCGGGGATAATATATTTTTCCACCGCGACACAATCACCGCGATTCCGATTCGCGGTGATCTGTTTTGATTCGCACACCACTTTACCCGGTGTGAAATCGCAGGCCAATCGCCGCGATTTATCTTCAGTATCAATGTACAATTGTGCAGTCAATTTAATGCATTATTATTCAATAACTATTAAAAACCCGAAGCAGAAGACAATTTTTTTTTTTTGTTTTCGGAAAATTCAAATGCCCGGATAATGTATACTGGGTCACGATAGTTATATGGCGGTTCCTATTACCGACTTCGCGGTGACTGAACATAAAATTCAAATCTTATACTGGAAATTAGAATTATATTTTTTTAATTAATCGTTATTTTAACATATTTTACTATTCTGCTGTTGGTTATTAATACATCGATGGGTTCTTTATTCAGAAATAATCCGAAAAATTGTAAAGAATTCCGGGTCATAAACCCGTTATTAGTGCTGCCTTGTTAATAGGTACACACATCGCAAAGGATTGTGGGTAGCCAATTTATGTCCGGTGAAGAGAAATGTGACTTTTGGAAAACAAAAACGAAAAACACACGTTATTAAATGCATTAAAAGTTTGAAATACCTATTGCTTCCAAAATTGTTCATTGTATTTATCATTTTTATTATTTTCATTGATCCGTGCTCTAATTTCCCCCGCGTTCCCCCACGAATCTATCACGGAGAATCGCGGTGATTTTTTTTCTTTCGAGACTGTATTTTGCAATCGCGGCGATTTTTACAGTGCGATATTTCGGGTGACAATCCGCGGTAAGATCGCGGGGATTTGTGACTTTGATTGAAAAACGGCCGCGGGGATGCTGCGAAAAAGTCGTAATCCGCGTGGCAGCAACTGTATAATAGGAATTACTTTTGCTAGAAAGATAAAAAAAAACATATTAGAAACCATGATTAGCATTATTGAGAAATGATAATAATTTAATCATGCATTCTACATTGACTGGATCATGGTTTAGTTTATGTTTGAACTAGAAATAGTGTTTTAATGATAAATAAGAAATTTGATTATTTGATTAGATTTTTTTAGCTATGCATATGATGGTAAATTTTTAGTGGTAGAGGCATATCACCCGCTTATTCTTAAAATAAAGTATTGCTTTATCCAGTCGTGTTGATATGCCTAAAACCCAGACACAGTGAAGTTGATATGCAGTCAAACCCTGACAGAGTCATGTTGATAAGCCATAAAAAAAAACTGACCCAATCATGTTGTTCATCCATAAAACCCTGACCCAGTTGTGATGCTCTGCGGTAAAACCCTGACTCAGTTATGTTGAACTGCTGTAAAACACTGACCCAGTTGTGATGCTATGACATAAAACCCTGAACTCAGTCATGTTGATATGCAGTAAAACCAAACCATGACCCATTCGTGTTGATATGCAGTAGTCATGTTGATATGCAGTAAAGCCATGACCCAGGCATGTAGATATGCAATAACCCCCTGACCCATTCATGTTGATATGCAGTAAAGCCATGACCCGGGCATGTAGATATGCAATAAACCCCTGACCCATTCATGTTGATATGCAGTAAAGCCATGACCCAGGTATGCAATAAACCCCTGACCCATTCGCATTGCTATGCAGTAAAGCCATGACCCAGGTATGTAGATATGCAATAAACCCCTGACCCATTCATGTTGATATGCAGTAAAGCCTTGACCCAGGTATGTAGATATGCAATAAACCCCTGACCCATTCATGTTGATATGCAGTAAAGCCATGACCCATGTATGTAGATATGCAATAAACCCCTGACCCATTCATGTTGATATGCAGTAAAGCCATGACCCAGGTATGTAGATATGCAATAAACCCCTGACCCATTCATGTTGATATGCAGTAAAGCCATGACCCAGGTATGTAGATATGCAATAAACCCCTGACCCATTCATGTTGATATGCAGTAAAACCATGACCCAAGTATGTAGATATGCAATAAACCCCTGACCCATTCATGTTGATATGCAGTAAAGCCATGACCCAGGTATGTAGATATGCAATAAACCCCTGACCCATTCATGTTGATATGCAGTAAAGCCATGACCCAGGTATGTATATATGCAATAAACCCCTGACCCATTCATGTTGATATGCAGTAAAGCCATGACCCAGATATGTAGATATGCAATAAACCCCTGACCCATTCATGTTGATATGCAGTAAAGCCATGACCCAGGTATGTAGATATGCAATAAACCCCTGACCCATTCATGTTGATATGCAGTAAAGCCATGACCCAGGTATCTAGATATGCAATAAACCCCTGACCCATTCATGTTGATATGCAGTAAAGCCATGACCCAGGTATGTAGATATGCAATAAACCCCTGACCCATTCATGTTGATATGCAGTAAAGCCATGACCCAGGTATGTAGATATGCAATAAACCCCTGACCCATTCATGTTGATATGCAGTAAAGCCATGACCCAGGTATGTAGATATGCAATAAAACCCTGACCCATTCATGTTGATATGCAGTAAAACCATGACCCATGTATGTAGATATGCAATAAACCCCTGACCCATTCATGTTGATATGCAGTAAAGCCATGACCCAGGTATGTAGATATGCAATAAACCCCTGACCCATTCATGTTGATATGCAGTAAAGCCATGACCCAGGTATGTAGATATGCAATAAACCCCTGACCCATTCATGTTGATATGCAGTAAAGCCATGACCCAGGTATCTAGATATGCAATAAACCCCTGACCCATTCATGTTGATATGCAGTAAAGCCATGACCCAGGTATGTAGATATGCAATAAACCCCTGACCCATTCATGTTGACATGCAGTAAAGCCATGACCCAGGTATGTAGATATGCAATAAACCCCTGACCCATTCATGTTGATATGCAGTAAAGCCATGACCCAGGTATGTAGATATGCAATAAAACCCTGACCCATTCATGTTGATATGCAGTAAAACCATGACCCATGTATGTAGATATGCAATAAACCCCTGACCCATTCATGTTGATATGCAGTAAAGCCATGACCCAGGTATGTAGATATGCAATAAACCCCTGACCCATTCATGTTGATATGCAGTAAAGCCATGACCCAGGTATGTAGTTATGCAATAAACCCCTGACCCATTCATGTTGATATGCAGTAAAGCCATGACCCAGGTATGTAGATATGCAATAAACCCCTGACCCATTCATGTTGATATGCAGTAAAGCCATGACCCAGGTATGTAGATATGCAATAAACCCCTGACCCATTCATGTTGATATGCAGTAAAGCCATGACCCAGGTATGTAGATATGCAATAAACCCCTGACCCATTCATGTTGATATGCAGTAAAGCCATGGCCCAGGTATGTAGATATGCAATAAACCCCTGACCCATTCATGTTGATATGCAGTAAAGCCTTGACCCAGGTATGTAGATATGCAATAAACCCCTGACCCATTCATGTTGATATGCAGTAAAGCCTTGACCCAGGTATGTAGATATGCAATAAACCCCTGACCCATTCATGTTGATATGCAGTAAAGCCTTGACCCAGGTATGTAGATATGCAATAAACCCCTGACCCATTCATGTTGATATGCAGTAAAGCCATGACCCAGGTATATAGATATGCAATAAACCCCTGACCCATTCATGTTGATATGCAATAAACCCCTGACCTATTCATGTTGATATGCCAAAAAAATCTGACCTATTCATGTTGATATGCCAAAAAAATCTGACCCATTCATGTTGATACGTTAAACCCCTGACCCTGGCATGTTGATCTGCAGTAAACCCCTGACCCAAGTATGTTGATATGCTTTAAGCCCCTGACCCATGCATGTTGATATGCAGTAAACCCCTGACCCAGGTATAAACCCCAAGTCTTATTAATATGCCTTAATACCTGATCATGTCATGTTGTTATCATGTAAAACCTTGACCCAGTCATTCAAACTGGTCTATTTGTTGTACAATGACATATTAGAATTAATTGGCAGTTGTACAACCAATTCTACATAATTCATATTTACTGGTATTGTAAGACATAGTTTGAATTCCTAAATCTTGATACATCATGCTCTGACAATTCCTGGATGGAGATTACATAGGATTGCATACCATAGTGCACAGGTATACTGTATGCTTAGAACCACTAGCAGACACTGGTTATCTACTGTGGTGGGGCAAAACTCATGATTTGTACCACCACTGTGGTGATAAGGGAAATCATGAAGATGAGGAGGCTTGAGGCACTGAGATGACAGCATGAGTGATGCAAAATGACTTGTTATCAAGTTCTGTAACAGATTAAATGTTGGTATTAAACGATTTAATTGAGAAAACCTTGAATTAACTCGGCATTTAGCCTTTTTCTCAATCTGAAACATGCAGTTTTGCAGGAATATGATAGTGCAGAGGCCATGGGAAGTAAAAGAAAATTGTATTATTGAATTTGTTACGTCCTGACCGGTTGGAATGATAGAAGCTCTTGCACTGTTTTTTCCCCCATAATGCTATATTCCAAATGTCAATATTGTAAAGATGTGGTGGTGCTTTTTTCTTCTTTAATAACGAAATAAGTGATAGACAAACCAGTTTGCAAGAATTTTTGATGAAAAAGTTCCTTAGGTCTTGCACCCGCAGAATCAGGATACACAATGATATGGATAAGGGTGGTCATGCATTTCCCAGGTCTAGGCACCATTACCATAACACCCAAACAAATATTGGATCTGCCCGTGGAATTTCATTTTCTTCCGACTCACAACATGATAACACTAAATGTATTTAGTTGTTACATTAATACTTTATGACTATCCAGAGTGTTTTTTCCCCTTATATAAGTGGTACCGAAAAACGGTACCGTTCCCAATGGCAAAAAGTGTGTGTGGCTTTAAATGTGTTTTTTTCCAATTGGAGTGAAACAAATAATTTTTCTTTTTTTATATATATTTCTAGTGCAACTATATTTAAAGAGAAGAAGAGGGGACCTATATTCTTTAAGGTGAGGGTAATGAAATACTACAAGAGAATGTATACATGGTAACGTGTTTGCAATGTATTTAAGCATACAAAGTTGCTTTTGTTTGATGGTGAAAAATTCCCAAATTAAAGGCAAAACGCCGCAAATTTTCCCAATTGAATGGGTACCATTACCATTCCCAAAAGGGTGAAAAAATTCGCTGTATCCAGTTCTCTGTAGGTGGATTTGGGGAGATGTATAGCACTGTAAACCCACCTTTAGTTGAAAGTTCTGTTAGATCTATCCTTGAAATTTCATTTGTTTTAAACTGTTTACATAATTTTAAGTTAGTGATAAGTACACAAACAGATCCCTGGGAATGTTTGTTTTGTTTGTATGGTGATTTACATCATTTTCAACACATGTAAGGTTATATATGATGGTCGATTTTTTTGTGGTGGAGGCAGAGCACCCACTTTTTCTGAGTAGAACCAATACTTTACACCTCCCACCATCCATAAGAATCGACAAGTTCTCACTTACAAGTCGAGCTCCCAGTGGTATTCGAACCCGCAGTGGTGAGAGGTGAAGGTTTACAACGCAGCGTCGTTAACCATTTGGTCACGGAGATGCTTCCCTTGGAATGTATAGCTCTGTAATCACCACCACTATGGGAATTACTGGATCTACCCTCGCAGGGCCTTTTTATCCTTCTTTGTAGACGCCAATATACGGCGTCAAACAAAAGACGTCACTTTTTTCCCCAAAATAACCATAAAAATTACCCTCTTCCAGAATAATTCCACATTCAAAATGTTGTTCGTCGTAAAATCATCTATTTATAACCGCGTAGAGTTCTATTTTTAGCAGATGTTTTCTATTACAATAAGGGGTTTACATTTGAAATAACAGAGCAATCTAAACAAAATTGTATGAATCGCCTCGGTTTTCATCGTAGCATCGCTGTAGTCTAGATCATCTGCGACGCTTGCTTGTTTTCAAGGCAAACGTCTAAAATAGTTCTCCTAAACAAAGTTTGACATTTGTTGAGATTCTGGTATCGTTTCTGATTTGTATTAACGATTAAGCGTCTAAGATGATCAAGACGAAGCATCGCTGGAGTTCATGCGATAGTCGTAGGTAGTCGGCAAATCCCGTCATTCTTCGGGATCATTATTCCACGTGGTGTTTGAGATGTTGGGAATGCAGGATTTTACGACTTTACGACAATCGTGATCAACTTACAAATGTGCGTTATCAAAAACAGATTGTTTATAGTTTCGCACTGACAAATTACTTTAAGAAGACAAATAATGCAACACTAGATAGTGAAACTGAAAGCAACATAAAAAAATAATAAATTCAGAACTCATAAATTTAAAGGAATAAAAATTACTCTTTCCCTCTACTGTTTGTCTCTTCTTTAAATGTTTGTGGTAGTAAATAAAAGGTAGATATAACCTTTTTACTAACAATTTATTGCGACTATTTCCTCCTAAAACTTGGGAAATCAGCCTTTTTCCCCACAAAAATCCCCCAATTTCTGAAAAAAGGCCCTGCCTTGGAATTTCATTTACTTTCAAACTGTTGTGTACATTGCAGTTAGTATAAGAGTACACACACGGTTCCCTGGGGTGTATAGCTCTGTTACTAGCACTGATAGCTTGCTGATCTTCACCACCACTGATGCTTACATTGATAAGATTGATTCTGCTGTAGAGATGATGTGATCTTGATATCAGTGTTTGTGTAATACTGGTTCCACTAGATACCTACCACTGATATATTTACCTTAGATTTTTTAGTCATATACTCACTTTTTTCTAAAATGACTCATTAATATAGAAGTGATCTAAATCATTGAAATAATTTCTAAAGAAATTAGACAAGTTTACTTATTGTGTTTGTCATTATGGTGGAAATTGACCAACATGATAACAAACAATGCTGAAGACTCTTGTGATAAGTCCATGTTTGCATCTGGACATTCATTTATAGAATACATCAGCTGACATTGAGTCAAACATAACAAAATGTCTGCAATTCGCTACTTGTTTATAATAGATATAATGAGGTTATTATAACATGGCAGTGCCAATATTTAGGATTTAATATAGTGGTTACATCTTATCAAATGTACATCTTGGTTTAGAGCAGTAGCTCATTGGATAAGGCCTTGACCTTTAAAGCCAAATGGGGTCACTTCCTGTGGGAGGCTGGTCTGATGAGAAACTTCTTTCATCTCAACTCCCTCTGAGGTTGCTGTCCCTAACATAACCTACTTAGATGTGTTAACGGAATTGTAAACCTCATTTCAAACCCAGTAAAACTTCACGAGAACTTTCTAATTGCAGGAGAGCTACTTATTTTCTGTACAATTAAAATTACGAATTTCTTGATATTGAAACATGTTGAGGCCGACCATAAAAAAATTTTGGTTTGCTGTTTCCCTACCTACCCACGAAAAATGGCCCTACCCACAACTTTTTATAGCAGTTCTTTAAGATATCTTTTTTTTCTTCTATTTTTAGTCTATTTTTCTTTCATTTCTAAAGGTTTTTACTGTCTGGGCAAAAAAATAAAAAATCACCAATCTACCTACCCATTTATAAAATCCAGGGTCGGGAAACAGCAAACAAATATATTTTTAAAGGACGGCCTGATGCCAGTACTTCATCTATATATGACTTGTAGACCTTTATCTTATATCTGTTTGTGTCTGAACATGTCTTTGAATCAAGGGTAATAACTTCAGGCTCCCTGCACAGAGATTTAATTGCAAGATCAGATGTAAGAACCATATTTCGCAGATGTGGATTTGAAAGGGAGAGGTAAACATTATGCTTGCCAAACAGTGGCAGTTTGTCCAAGTATAACTGGAACTGAATACATGTATTTTATATGTCTATTGCTGTTAGTGTTTTGCAGATAATAAACATGTTGGTTCTATATAATTATATTCAGATTTTATCATATTTGATTCAAAATTATTTTAGTTTTACAGCTCAGGTACCCTGTACCTATATATATAATTATTCATTGGAAGTTTACTTTCAGTACTAAAATATGGATATACAAATATATTTTATATCAAATGAACGTTGCTGCGTTGTATCTGAAACAATATTAACACAGGTTGAATCCCACTTGGAACTCGACTTATATCAAATGAGAATGTTGCATTACTTACGGATGGCAGGAGGTATATACAGTACTCATTTTACCCAGGAAAAGTGGTCGGTTTGCCTATATGGTATACCACAAAAAAAATTATCGTCATATAATTATGGCCTAACATGTGCTAAAAATTATATAAAACACAATTCAAACAAATATCGTCAGGTGTTTTTTGGCTGTTTTTATAGCCGAAATTCGGTCATATTCCCAATGCCAAAACATATCTTTTTTTCCCAATTAAGAGGAAAAAATTCCCAATTTAATTTAAAAAAATTATGTGTGCCAATCCAATGATTGAGGTTCAAAAGCTTAAATAAATGCTTCTGTTTATCTTGGTATACAGAAAACAGTATTAAAGATATAATTATGAAAGGAATGCTTTACTTTATATTTTTCTCAACTTTATGAAAAATCGCGCTAAAATTCCCAACTGAGAAAGTTATGTTCCCAGAAAATAGGGAAAAAAACACTGATCATCAGTGTTAAATCTAAACCATTATAGTTTGATTTAAGCTATTCCCACAAGCAAACATACTTATCTATGTATTTTCAAACTCATCCTTCATTAAGAGGATGCAATCTATATGCAATAAACAGGCTGATTGTTCCTGCACCAAACTGTCTGAAAGTGGGTGTGAATGCAGTGGAATGTTGGCTAGTGCTCTGTATAAAAACAAATGCTTATAGACTGTAATGAAATAACTTTATAAGTAGGTTATTTACTGATGCATTAATTGGGAAATAATGCCAACTATGTTATAACAAAAACACACTTATAAGCAATATGATAGCAACTAAATTCTCCTCTGAATACCTACAATCTAGAATCATTATTCAAATAATACAAAGGTAAAACAACATCTATCAATTTGGGTTTAGTAGGTCAAAGGTCAAGGTCAGTTACAAAGCCATGAAAAATGCTAAATCCTTTTTGTTATTCATGAACTATTGTAATACCTACCCTCTTGAAACTGTATTTACAAATAGTGCTCTTGCTTTAAGAAATCAACCTATATATCTATGTTGGGGTCAGTAGGTCATGGTGACTGTCCTAATCATAAAAAAAAACTTTTCATGCAGTCGTTTGTGAACTTTCAATCGTAAAGCTTACACAAATAGTACCAAAAATGGTTGAACAACGACCCATATTGATTTTACGATAAGTAGCTCAAAGGTCAAGGTGACATGATCATGAAACATTGCGATATCATCTATCTTCATCAGTTTGATGTAGCACTTTAAAAATAATTTTCAAAATCTGTTTCAACCTTTATGATTTTGAACATGCGAAGCCTGTCCGGCGTGTAAAGAATAGTTAAGGAGGGATAAAGCCATTGACAACAAGATGATACAACGCACATAGGTGTCATAATGGACAGCCTAATCCTCTTGTTTTAGTCTCCTATCTTTGCTTAACACACGACCATGTTTGCTTAACTTACTATCATGTTTGCTTTTCTGGTTTATAAACATGGTCATTGTGAGAACTAGGGTGGCAAGCTTGACGACAACATTCATTTTGTTGGTTTTAGGGATTACACTGCAATAATGCCTGGACAGGGATCACATTGGTCCTGGCAATTTGACCCGGTTTTCCGTTGTTTCCACTTGGGAAAAGAACATGATAAGACCGGTTTTAAGTTCTAATCCTTTACTTATGTGTATATATAGTTTCAGATTTAAATATAAAACAAATAAAATATGTTTAAACTGATTTTCCAGCGTTCCTGGATTTTAACCATATGGGATTAAAAATCAATGTTCGATGCAATAAGCAGGGTTCTCAATAACTTTTGGTTGAACAGGCCATTTTTAAAAAGTATCAGGCATAGGCGAGGGGTTCGGGTCCTCCCCTGGTAAAATTTTGAAATTGAGAGCTGCATTTTGGGCTATTTTGAATGCCTTTTAAATCACACTTTAAAGTGCAATTTTATAAGCAATATTCCTCTATATGCAGATTCAACATGTACAAGTACTGCAGTGCAGTATTTAGAGGTAGTGCAGTATGTTGACAATTATATTTATTTACCAAACTTCAATAACACATATCCATTTGAAAATTGTATTCTGAACACCACATATCCACATAAATACAAAATTCAACAACAAATACTTTCCATTATCTCTACAAAGTTCAATAACACATACATACTATCCATGTCACTTTCCTTTTTTTTTTTTTTTGAACGATTTTGAATCGGCCCAAATGCCATTTGAAGCAGTCGGCCGGTTCTTATTGAGAACCCTGAATAAGTGGTTAACTAACCATGCTGCATGTCAGCTAAAATAACCCCATATTTAATTTCATTTTCATAATTCCCTCGGGCACCACAGTAGTCCGGTTAGCCGGCTGGATTAGTAAGGCAGATCCCAGGTACAATCCCCGCTTCACCAGGCTTTCTGATGCTCCATTAACCCCCCCCCTCCTACACACACACACACATACACACACACTTTTTTTTGAAAATCCAAGAACTACATTTTTTGATCTTTTTTAAAAAAAATATTAAAGATTTCAGATTTAGTGTGAATGACATCTGGGGCACAGTTTGGCGTATATAATTTGGGTAGAACTGCTTTTAAGTTTAACCGTTGCAAAAAAAAGAGGAAAAAAAAGATAATAATAAGAGCACCCACTCTAGAGATAAAGAGATACCCATGTGCATCAAGTAAACAAACTTCATTGAATATTTACACTTATATTGTGACCTGTATCATTACCACTGTTTCAGGTGTCAGCCAAGGGCAATGAAGACGAGACGTTTGGTTGGTGGTTGGCACGGATCAAGATGTTCCGAGGAGAGTTTGCTGTTGTGGAGTATTCAGGGTGGGAGAAAACGTACACAGATATCATACCCATGGAGAAAATAAGACATGTAAACAATTCGTAAGTGAGCAAGATTAATTTTGCATTTTTTAGCTCGACTATTCGAAGAATAAGAGGGGCGTCCGTGGCTGAGTGGTTAGAGTCTCTGACTTGACTTGCAATCACTTGCCCCTATATCTCTTACATTTCTTATCCTAGCACAACCAAATTTGACCATGGGCTTCCTTATAGCGTTATCTTAAGGGCTGCATAAGCAATTTTGGTTCCTGTAACCCATGGGCTCCCATGGAACCCAAATTATGATAGCCCTTAAAATGTGTCTGTTTCACATCAAATTGTGCGTGTAAGCTGTGTTTACAGGTCTATATCACTTGCATTTCTTGTCCTAGCTGAACAACATTTTGGAATTGGTTTTCTTATAGTATGTTGTAAAGGGTTGCGTAAGTACTTTTGTCTTCTGCAAATTCTGGGCTCCCATGGAACCCAAATTGTGATGGGCCATAAAATGTGCAATAAAGGCAGATTTAGGTTTGCATGTAAGCATGTGTATATATATCTATAAATTTGGTTTGGGATTTCTTATAGCATTATGCATCTTACCTCACTCATATTGGCATGGGCTCCCTCCACCCACTCCCGTCTCTCCCCACCCCACCCCCTCCCCCCCACTTGAAACTTTTTTTTACATATTTCTGTGTTGCTTTTGTCAATTCTTACACATGTATTGCCCCCTCCCCCTGTCCCCCTCACCCCCACACACACCCCCACCACACACTCAAAACTAGAATTTTTTTATTTATTTTTTATTTATTTTTACATATTTACAAGAAAAAATATAGCCAGAGGAGGCTCTGATAGTTGCATAAAACCTGATTAAAAATTTGGCTCCAAGTTTAGCTCCAGTTTCACCAAGTCGGCTCTGATTATTATCGTTTGGCAAAAGTGCTAGTACTCTCCTTTGCATTGGTTATAGGCCTAAATGACTATGTAATATTCTATTCTAACATATTTTAAACGAAATGGTAAATAAGTCCGCTGACCAGGGAGCATAAAGTGGTAGCAAAAAGGAAAATATAGTCAGAGGAGGTTCTGAGCTTGATTAATACATACGAAACAAAATTAATGTGTGCTATAAAAGTGAATAAAGACACATTTCCAATAAGAAAAAAATATTGGACCTTTCCATTTTAAATCAGGGCCTGTCCATTTCAAATCAGGGCCTGTCCATTTCAAATCGGGGCCTGTCCATTTTCAGAAGCAACAAGCCCTGGGTCTGTCTCTAAAAATAATTTTCTTTGAGCACTGTGAAGTCTTACCAAGCTTCTTACACATATATATTGCCCTCACCACCCCCACTCCCATCACCACCACCTCTCCCCCACCCCTGCCCCCACCCCCACTCAAAACTTGATTTTTTTATTATATATATATATTTATTTATATATATATTTATTTATTTTTTACATATTTCTGTGTAGTTTTAGTCAATTCTTATACATAGCTTTGTTGCGCCCCCAACCCCACCCCACATTGTATTAGCCTTGTTTTCTGATGGTATATACTAGCTATATAATTTATTATTCTCTGAAAAATCGAATAGTGGAGCTCCGACAGCTCTTGTTAAAATTCGGACTTTTACTATGACCCAAGCCCAAAAAATAATGCAGTCTCTCTTTTTAGCATTAATGAATACCATTTTCCCCTAATAAGAGCACCTCGCTTAATAGTTGCTCCCCCCCCCCCCCCCCCCCCCCCCCCCCAAAAAAAACAACATATATATATATATATATATATATTAAAAAAATATATTTTAATACATTTTCAATCTTTAGTATCCAAAAAAACAAAAAATCGATAAAAATAAATCTCTTTTTTTTTACATTTTAAAAAGCACACCCCTTGGCATTTTGCATCTATAGCCCAAGCGCTACTATTACTATTAGGGGAATTACAGCATCTGTACAATAAAGCTGTCGCACTGAAATACTGACTTACCTAACTGTTGCATAATTCTGACCATCAGTTTTCTTTGAACCATGTTGATGTTTATAACAGCTGACTGGTATAAGGAAACATTGCCTTTGATCAATTCAATGGATATGCGGTTATGATAGTTATTGTTTTATATTTATGATTAACTTTGTCATTTCAGAGTATTTACCAAAGATAGTTTTCACAAATATGTTCTAGAAGTACCTCCAGATTTAAGGGAAATGTAAGTATAACATCTGTTTGCATTCATCCTAATCATGTGACCCAGGTCATCCTTCAGGCTTTACACGCATTTCATATACTGCGACAATGTAACTGTGCTGTATGTAGTAGCCTCGGTAGTTGGGTGGGTGTGGCTTTAGTTTTAGTTTGTCTCATCTCCCTCTGAGGTCATTATCCCATTATAACCACCTTACATGTGTTAACGTGACATAAAAAATGGTTAAATTTCATTTAATTTCATTTCATTGTTATCTATACTGTTAATATTCTTTTTATTTCATACTCCGAGCATGTTAAAGAACCATAGGAATCTCTTCGATAATAAGAGTAGGGCACAGTTCCCAGATTCCTAAACATCCTTCCCTTCTCTCTGGGGCTGCTCTAAATAACCTATACTGTGTTGATACAACATTAAGTAATAGATAGAGTATGGTTTCATTGAGTTGGTTCATTTAAACATCGAGATGGGCGTAGCCCATCGAGGTGTTTAAATTAACCAACTAGATGAAACCATACTCTATTTGTTTTGTAGCATGTCCATTTCAGCTCTATTTCAGTTATTCTAACTGTTATTCTCACTGTTATTCTCACAGTTATTCTGACAGGTCTTATTTTCAATTAAACGATTTACAACTGTGTCTGAACAAAGAGAATTGTCTGTGACCATGCTACAAATTCAATTAAATTTTCTTTCATGCCTTTTTTCGATATTTTAAAAGTTTTGAACATTGATTTTATTGCATAATTTCTTTATTTGTCGTTAATTGATGCTTCAGACTCTTAATGTAAAATATCCGTAAACAGTGGTCCCCCTTTGATAATCATATGTACGATATGTGTTAATTGTGATCCCCGTTTAATTGCAGCTGTGCAGATGAGTCGTCCCATCTGGAATTCAAGAAACATGTCGGTGCAGGTGCTTGTATTATTTTCAACCAGGAACAGTCGGAGTTGATTGTTTTGGTATGTTCATTTGAAGTCTTACTTCATGATTTGCTTGTTGTGCCCATGGATTATAGTTTGGAAATTATAATTATTAAGAAATTCATGTTTTAGGGCAGAAAAAATAATTTGACAAATCCATGTTACATATTTTCACACACAAAACATCGCGTTTTAACGTTTCGGTTAAAGTTTTTGGTTAAAGTTTTTGTTTTTCCTCAGTTCTCAAAAATGTATTAGTCGGAAAGCTTTGAAACTTGACACACATGTTCATTACCATTACACAATTTTATGTGACAAAAACCATAATTCTGTCTTGTATTTTACCTAGATTATCCCCCCTTTTTACTTAGATTTTTCAGTTGAAATGTTGAATTCGCAATCCAGCGTTAGCATCACTGTTGGTGCTTCATATGTGTTTTAAATTATTTTGTTTTAATGTAAATCATTTTAATTGAAATGTTTGCTTTAAAAGATAGGTCAGATTAATACTATCTATCTTTGTTTAAACAATTGTTCAAGAAATATTTTAGGTCTTGGCATGAGTTATTTTCCTTTCTGAAAATGTTTTATTTGAGAATAAATAGATATAATAACAGGGTCTGTAACTACATCAGCATGGAGAAATGTTTTTGTTTCAAAATGTTTTTTGACGAAAACATCAAGATTGGACCCTTGAATATTATTTAAAGCAGCTTAAGTTTTAATAATGTATCATCGTGGCACATATAAAAGTCTTAAAAGAACAATACGGCATTGATTCTAAAATGTAATAAACTAACAGAATATATCTTATTTATGAGACACTTAAAACATTTTAAAACAATCCATCTTTTAACAACTTACAAGTAAAAAAGTGTTAGTAGGACAATGCTGACTGTCGATCAACCTTTTATTTATCAACTCGTTTCGGTCATTCGATGAACAATTTTCGTCCGAATAAAAATGTATAGTAAAATTTATTTTATTTATATATCTTTTATCAATTTTTCAAATTGATTGATATCTACCTATCAACTGATTTATTATCTCTGTTTATATGACAGTCTACAAATGCAGCTGTGATACGCCGGGCTTCCATGATGGGAGAGATGCACATCAGAAACCTACGACAGAAAAGTTTACTTAAACAGAGAACAGAAGATGCAATAAAGAAATTACAGGTATGATCTGTTGTAGGCCTCGTTACTGTGGCTGTTGTTGTATAGTATGGGTGTGTTCAGGGAAACATGAGAGACAACTGCCGTGAAAGACTGACTATACACCTAATCTAATGCAATGCAGTGTTCAGTCGAGGCTGCGTCATTGCACCATTGACCCCTTTGCGATCGAAATGGCGCAATTCCTCATTAGGAATGGGCCCGGTCGCACTCGATTGGCGATGGTCATTTTGTAATTTTTCTCACATTCTACTATTTAGACACACCGCGCGCACCTGCTGACTGTGTTGCGATCGATAAACTAAACTGTACAGTATTTTGACATAGTAAATACAGTGTTACCCGTCTGTTGCTATGGCTTTACATTAGCCGTGTCAGCATCAATGATGAAGCGGATTTCAGATTTTTATGCCAAAAACTGCGAAAAAACGAAGTCAGATGATAAACTTTGTGACGCTACTTTCTCATTTGAGTCAGGTGATAATCCTACTGTCTTTCCTGGTCTTTTGTTTGGCCCCAATTTTTTTAGCCCAAATGGCCCCCTGTTTGGCAAAGCTAGATTAAACACTGCAATGTATAACGTAGTGACCTGGTTTGGAGGAACGCTAATCTTGGGAGACCATTAATGCTGTCATCCCCTGTCAATGGAAAATGGGCCAGGAGATAATAATTGTAGAATTATAGTGTTACCCATATATGCACACGTCCATGAAAGGTTTATACAGGTAGGTTTAATAGGCGCATAATTTGTAACTTCGTCAATGCAAATCTCTGGTGAAGTAAAGAGTGTTCCCCTCAAAATTTTGCTTCATCTTGACATAAAAAAGGCCAACAATATTGTGGGTGGTGGGTGGGATATAAAAAAGGCCAACAACTTATCCTTTGTTAATTATAAAGCTTATTGTGCGGGGGTGTTGGGGTGGGAGAGGGGTATTCATTGCAATCAGTGATTGTCTAGTTCTTTTCTGGGGGTTTTTCAAACCAAATTGCAATGTTATTAGATGGTATTTGCATGAAGTGGTGTTCAGCAGGTATACTGAAATGGGTAGGGATGGCAACATAATTTTATTATCTTCGCATGGAACAACTGTAGATGCATCACATGCAGTGGTCGAAATTAGCACTAGCCCGAAGGTGAGAAACTAGTCACTATTAACTTGGGCTAGTAAACATCTAGACATTTTATAAAGTCGGGCTTATAAAAGTTGTAATAGTCCATAATTCGGGCTAGTGAACAAAAATCCTAATTTCTTCGACTGAAATGACTTTCTCACTGCTTTATCAGAAACTTTATATTTATATATATATTTCTACATTTATAAATATTAAATTTCTATATATGTGAAACATTAGAATTTCTTGTAGAAAGAAAATGTTATAATGACACATATTTGTAACTAACTCTTTGACTGCGCCGTGAATAACTTTCCAACCCACATGCATCCATGTGCATGTGCATTTGTTTTACTCTGTAACAGTTTAAATAATGCTCGTACCTTCACTACGTTACCAGCACTTTTTTTCACCCTTTTGGGAATGGTACCGGTACCCATTCAGCATGTTCAGTTTGGAAAATTCGCTTTATTTGCCTTTAATTTGGAAACTTTTCCTATCAAACAAAAGCAATAGTGTATGCTTGAAAACTTGTTTGCAGACACATTAGCATGTATACATTATAATTCATTACCCTCACCTAAAAGAAAATATTTTCACAGTAAAAAAAATAATATATTCTTGGATTCGGAATTTGTCAACTCCTATTGGGGGAAAAAACATACTTTTTGCCATTGGGTATGGTACCGTATTTCGGTACCATTTATATAAGGAAAAAAACAAACTGATTACTGTTCAAGAAAATCATAATAACCTGTCGTGCTTATCTAGAGCCAGCTACGGTGAGCCTAGTTTACAGTGTTTTCTTATTTATTCAGAACTAGTTAAAGGTGAATGTATGCTTTGGTTTGAACTGTTATACTGAAATAAAGGATTGATAGGCATAGAAATTGTATAAAATTTCGTAATTGTTTATTCAAGCATAATTAGACGTAATACCAGTAATTAACAAACAGCCAGGTTCTTTGTTCTATCATTTGCTTTTGCTAAAAAATTAAAGGAACCAAAACACCTGGCCTTATTTGAAAATACTTCATTTTCAATAAATGTAGTGGTTGAATAAACTGTTAAATATATCTTAAATAAAATGTAAACTTAAAGGGAATGTAGCAACAAAGCCAAACCATCTTTATTACAACTGAGAGTTCTGAAAAACTTGAATAAGGGTGAAAGAATTGTTAGATCGGATAATAAACAAAGATATGATCCTTTGGAGGTTCTGTTGAAATGGATATGGAAGCTGAAAAAAGTGAAAAACTACCAAAATCGGATGATAACAAAAAAGGTATGACCATTCGGAAGTTCTTCTAAAATGGATATCGGAGCGGCTATTTTGAGAGCTATGACATCACAGTTCTAAATGACCATATATGGAATATTTGTAAATATGAACATTTACTGATTTATAGGAAAACAAATTACAGTATCTGTATACTTAATGGCAAAAATGCTTTATATGACCAGTAAAGGATTTTGCATTCATATGAAGAGATTTTCTTTACTTTAAATGATATTTATCTATATCTACTATGAAGTCATAGTTCTCAAAATGACTGCTCCCATATCCGTTTTAGAAGCACTTCTAAATAGTCATACCTTTTTTGTTTATCATCCGCTTTTGATAATTTGTTCACCTTTTTCCAAAATTGATTATCAGAACTCTAAATACAGAGCTTGTTTGGCTGTGTCATTACATTCTCTTTAAAAGTGAATTTTGAAATGCTATGCTTGTATGGCACGCTCATTTTGCTGGTATAGCATGTTTGGTATGTGTTGGCCTTGTTGGGTATGTATTTTACTTGTTATGGGGAATGTTTAATATTTTATATGATCTTAGCATTAATTTCATTTGATAAAAAAAGGTCATGCAGAGCGAATAGTGCAATGCCTGTTATATAGTTAAATACTTAAATCAATGCACGTCATTAGCTTGAGTACAATTTCTCTTCGACTTTAATCTTGATTGCATCAAATCAAATAAAAGGAAATACAGTTTTAAAGGTTTAAAATTGTTTTTGTTATTTAACCATAGGTTTAAATATATTGTTGTAATATAATCAACAATTGTGAATATATGCCAAAAAAATCCGCTTTGAATTATTCGAATAATTATTCATTTGAAATATGCGAGATTGTCATGCATAATGTTTACTATTATACCTAAAATAGCCATTTTTGTGTAGCATGGCAGACACTTAGGGATCACTTTGTCTGTCGTCATCCTTCGTTGTCGTTGTTGTTGTCGTTGTCGTCGTCCATCCATCACATTTTAACCTGCACCCTGACTTTGGCAATAACTTGAAAAAAAATGTTTTTGACCTATGTTTATGAAATTACATAAACACTATGTTTATGAAAGGATTGTTGTTACACATGTCCAGTTACCCTGACTTTTATTTCAGCAGAGTTATATCCCTTTTCATCTTGAACTTGCACCCTCACCTAGCTCATAACTTAAATAAGCACATGACAGGCGACACAAGTGTTTCATGGAACACCCTTTTAGTGTATAATGGCTTTTATGTACAATATAACTTTAAAACAGGTTTTGCACTTAATAGCTGTGCAGAAGACAAGGGGAAAAAATATGTGTTATGTTTGTGTAGGTTTTCATTCAGCTTATTGTAAGTTTTCGTTTCCCCCATCAGGCATTGACAGCGCAGGAGGTCGGTATTACATTTATTTGTGCTCTAGTTCTGCTCTTTGAAAGCAAGTTGCACCACCATCATTACACAAAGCTCCATTAACTCATCAGTATTTCCTGTGCCCTGTGATCATTAATTTAAATTAACTGAAGCGAAAAAGAAACAACTCGGGAATTTCCGCTATATATTGTATAAATGTACTTCACACTTAATTCCACATAATATCCAAAGAAATCCCAAGATTTGTAAAAAAAAAAGTTGCAGTTAGTTAGAAAGGACACAACTGTGATGTTGTAGACGTTTTAATCACAATACACTTTGTAACAAGAAATTCATAAATGTTTAAATTCTTCTTTGAAAAACTGAGCCATTTCAGTACTGTATTTAACGTAAAGAGTTTGAAAAATGTTGCATCCTAAGTTTGCTCATGCTTGAGTCAAACGATGCTCTGTCAATAATAAAACTTCGAAGGAATACTTTTTGCTGTGTTATGTGTTGTTTTAGGCTTTTTTTTCTGAAAGGAACGGTCTTGCGTAGCCATCCGATTGACAGCAACATATCGTATATATACAATATACATGATATATAGCGCACATTCCTGAGTTTCGTTTCTTTTTCGCTTCAGTATATAATTGAATACTAAACTGAAAGCACATTGGTCATATTCATTGGCGGAACTTTTTAATTTCCCCGATAGGACTTACTGTAGTTTGGCAGGTTGTAAAATCTTCTTTTTTTTTTCAGCATCTGAATTATTGGACCCACTGATTTTTGGGTCTCTAAAAACAATTCCAAGGTTCATACAGCCTTAAAAAGTCCTTAAATTTCAGAATTAGCCTTTAAAAGTCCTTAAATCCACTCCAGCCTTAAAAAGTCCTTAAATTCTGACAAAATATCATTAAAGGTCCTTGAATTTCATAATCAGTCGATTAATTATACAAGAGGAATAATATCTGACGTAGTTTTAAAAAAATCGGGAAAACAAAAAATCGCCAATAATGTAATGAGTTAAAACGGGCCTTAAAAATTGGTTATTAGGGCCTTAAAAGTCCTTAAATTTCATAATGATAATTCTGTATGAACCATGAAATTTCTACTGCGTAAAGCAAAGACTGCCCCAGCAAATAATAAAAACACATCGGGAAAACAAAAAATCGCCGATAATGTTATGATGGGCCTTAAAAATGGGTTATTAGGGCCTTAAAAGTCCTTAAATTTCATAATGATAATTCTGTATGAATCATGAAATTTCTACTGCGTAAAGCAATTGTAGTTTGGCAGGTTGTAAAATCTTGTAAATAATCCAGTGCTCAAGAAATAGGATAGCCCGATGCCCGGGGCTCCTCGAAATCCATTCCGGGCCTGTCTCATTTTGCAGACAAGGAGCCCGTCGGGCCTGTCTAAAAAAAAAAATATATCCCCCAAAAAACCAGTTTTACTGGATCTCAAGCTCAAGTTCCTCAAGACAAAATATTCCCATGTGTATTGTGAACTGTGAAAACACTTGCAATAAAGTAATATAAATGTGTTATACACACATTGAAACAATAAGAAGTTCGAATATTTTGCCAGGCTTCGTGTCGGCAGTTTGTCACAACTTTGAGGTCGACAATTGTTGACATAAAACACATTATTCTGCTATTAGGGTTGTGTTTTCTTTCCTTTGTGATAAGAAATACCGTTTTTGTCATTAAAAACACACTAATGCATGAAAAAAAATCGTTATTGATGGTATTTCGATTGAATGTTTGTGAAATGTTCGGGCCGTAAAAGTGCGGTGTCATAGTAGTTCGGATGGTACATGATTTCGTATTTTTTTTTTTTTTTTTTATTTTTTTTTACATAATCAAATAAGAAAAACTGTCCTTTACAAATACATGTTGGTGGAAAGAAAAATATATATACTGTATATGTGTATAAATACAGATATAAAGTATATTTCTATTCATTATTTAAGGTGTAAGGAAGGAGTTCCTGGAATCCTACTTTTAAATGAATTCTAGTCTAGGCTCCTAATTCTTTACTTGGAGAAAGTGGTGACAAAAAGAAAAAATATAGCCAGAGGAGGCTCTGATAGTCTCATAAAACCTGATTAAAAATTTGGCTCCAAGTTTAGCTCCAGTTTCACCAAGTCGGCTCTGATTATTATCCTTTGGCAAAAGTGCTAGTACTCTCCTTTGCATTGGTTATAAATTACTATGTAATATTCTATTCTAACATATTTTAAACGAAATGGTAAATAAGTCCGCTGACCGGGGAGCATAAAGTGGTAGCAAAAAGAAAAATATAGTCAGAGGAGGTTCTGAGCTTGATTAATACAAACGTAACAAATGTGTGCTATAAAAGTGAATAAAGACACATTTCCAATAAGAAAAAAAATATTGGACCTTTCCATTTTAAATCAGGGCCTGTCCATTTCAAATCAGGGCCTGTCCATTTCAAATCGGGGCCTGTCCATTTTCAGAAGCAACTAGCCCTGGGCCTGTCTCTTAAAATAATTTTCTTTGAGCACTGTAATCATATTCCATTTCTCCTGTTCAAAGCTTTAATTCCATGCGTCTGTACCCGTCTGATGCAGACGCGATGCAGATGCATCTACCCATGTTTTTTTTGTTGTTTTTTCAGCATCTGAATTATTGGACCCACTGGTTTTTGGGTCTCTTAAAACAATTCCAAGGTTCATACTGCCTTAAAAAGTCCTTAAATTTCAGAAGTAGCCTTTAAAAGTCCTTAAATCCACTCCAGCCTTAAAAAGTCCTTAAATTCTGACAAAATATCATCAAAGGTCCTTGAATTTCATAATCAGTTGATTAATTATACAAGAAGAATAATATCTGACGTAGTTTTAAAAAAATTGGGAAAACAAAAAATCGCCAATAATGTTATGAGTTAAAATGGGCCTTAAAAATTGGTTATTAGGGCCTTAAAAGTCCTTAAATTTCATAATGATAATTCTGTATGAACCATGAAATTTCTACTGCGTAAAGCAAAGACTGCCCCAGCAAATAATAAAAACACATGATTGACCTTTGACATACTTATGCTAGCTACTATATCAGTCACCGTGTATTTTGCTACAAGCTTTCAGCACCATCCGTGTGTTTAGGTGTCTTATGGCACCTGTGTTAACAGCCGCACTTGCTTACATGAAATAATTGCTAGCTTGCTACCTACCTATTTAACATATTTAACATAATACAATTGATGGACTTGCTATGTTTTACTGGCTTTTACACGGTATCCAAGATAATAACATTGTTCCATAATGCTTAGATTACTTATTCGTGAAAACGATATTTCGGGATCATGCCTCGTATGTATATTTACATATTAGTATGTTCAAAATCTTGACATTTTGTTAGCCGGAAGGCAACAAGACAGAAAATATTGCACTGTTGCTATATAAACAATATGACCGTTAGCCACACTTGTAGATGTATTTTTTGCGTTGCATGTTTGTTATTTACAATACAGATGAAGGTTTTATCACGGCTTGTATTGATAGAGTGAGTAATCAGCTGAATGATATTAAATAATGTAATCGGCTAAATGACATTAAATAATGTAATCTGCTAAATGACATTAAATAATGTAATCAGCTAAATGACATTAAATAATGTAATTGGCTAAATGACATTAAATAATGTAATCAGCTAAATGACATTAAATAATGTAATCGGCTAAATGACATTAAATAATGTAATCAGCTAAATGACATTAAATAATGTAATCAGCTAAATGACATTAAAGGGACACTGTCCGTAAGTAAGCTGATATTGAGCATAACCAAATAACTGTCTGACTTTTATTCAGTGAAATGTGTACATGAAAACATGAGGATAGACCCTAAGAAGTATTTAGGAATACATTCGTGAGTTTGAAAAAAAAACGTTTTAATTATTATATGTAAATAAGTGGGACCCACACTATTTACCTTTTCTGCGATCACGTGACTTCCATTAGCGCATTAGGTTTTGACCATAGTATGTATTGCATAATATGTAAAGCCCGCTTAGCTCAGTCGGGAGCGGCATCAGACTTATTTACGCTCACGCACACTATTATTACTAAGAGTGTAAAGAAAAGGTAATTTTAGTTTGGGCTGCGAGTTCAAACGCACAAAGTGGATTTTCTTTTTTTTGTACCGTGATTGAATTCCGTTAAATAATCTTGCTTTTAATTAGTAAATATTGAATAATGTTTAGTGTGCGAACATAATTATTGTGTGTTTTATAAGCTAAAAGTCACGGACAGTGTCCCTTTAAGTAATGTTATCGGCTAAATGACATTAAATAATGTAATCTGCTAAATGACATTAAATAATGTAATCAGCTAAATGACATTAAATAATGTAATCAGCTAAATTACATTAAATAATGTAATCGGCTAAATGATATTAAATAATGTAATCAGCTAAATGACATTTAATAATGTAATCAGCTAAATGACATTAAATAATGTAATCAGCTAAATGACATTAAATTATGTAAAAGGCTAAATGATATTAAATAATGTTTGTGATAACTTTGATTTTAAATGCAAATTCCTTTTGGTGGGAATCTAAGCTGTGCCATCCTAGTATGACGTAACAAATATAATAAATTCAAGTTATGCTATATTCCTGTCACCAAGGTCATGGTCACACTAAGAGTTCAAAGGTCGAGGTTGGGTATCTCCTAAACTAGCATGTGGTCTTGGAATTCCTTTTGCAAAAATATATACCATGCTATGTTCAGCTCCAAGGTTCCTGTCACCAAGGTCACACTTGGAGTTTAAAGGTCAGAGTTGATTATTTTTGAGTCTTCCAGGTCCCTGTTGCAAAAGTCAAGGCACATGTAACCTTCTAAGGTCTAGGTTGGGTATCTTCGCATCTTGGCCATATCTCCTAAACCAGTGAGCAGATTTTGATCACATCCGACGACATTTGCCAGGATTTCTGATGTTTTTTGTTTGTTATATTTTTAGAAGGAGAAATTATGTTGTCTGCAAAGAGTTGTTTGTTTGAACAAACATTGAGTTTGAATTTAATTACATCTACAGACAAAGCGCTTGTATATGACTGTTTATTTGGTTTTGTTATTGTATAGAGAAGCAGTTGTTATATTTCTGCTGGTTTGATTTCGTTAAATGTTAAAACACTTTCAGTTTTTAGTTTCTGTTTATTTGATGTCAGATTAACATCCAAATTATGTTTGATTTTGATTAATGTGTTTCGTTCTTATACTCTTCTGTTTAAAGTGATTCTTTTGACTGTCAGTTCAGATATTTGTTCCATTAAATGTTATATTAAAACTCAGGGGTCATAGACAATTATTTAAACATATAAGTTGTCTTTTTATCAGTAATCCATGTAAGCTTTCTTGTCAACAAGTATTTCACTCACAGCAATACTGATTTTTAAAGTTCAAAGAGTAATTATCATGGTCTTGATGCTTTTTTTCGAACAAAACCGCCATTTTATACTGAAATGGTAAAGTGTCTTATTTATTTATTCAATACTGATTTCCCAAATCTTTAAAGCTGAAATACCCCTAAAAATTGCTTGCCTGGAGCACTGGTGCCATATTGATGCAATTGCTAGTTTAACAAGATAGACACTGTTTACCTTTGTTAGTTTCTTGATGCAGCTAATATGTAACTAATATTTGCCGTATTTCATTCCTGGTCAAATTTTTCAAATAAACACTGAAGATGAATAATCTATTTAATCTACTTCAGAATTCCAAGGTTTATAATTTACTGCTAAACTTTAATTGTGAGTAATGTGGTTTAATTATGAGTAATGTGGTTTAATTGTGAGTAATGTGGTTTAATTATGAGTAATGTGGTTTAATTATGAGTAATGTGGTTTAATTATGAGTAATGTGGTTTAATTATGAGAAAGTTCAGGAATGTGCTCATCCAGGCAGTGGTTTATCTGCGAGTACTCGTCCAGGCAGTGGTTTGTTTGTGAGTACTGTACTCATTGAGACAGTTGTCTAACTATGAGTACTGTACTCATTGAGACAGTTGTCTAACTATGAGTACTGTACTCATTTGGAAAATGGTTTAACTCTGAGTAATTAACTCGTTCAGGGAGTGGATTGACTATTAGTTATGTACTCATTCAGGCAGTTATCTAAATATTTGCAAATACTCATTGAGACAATTCAAGGTCTTTATCACACCACGTATGCAGACGTGGAAACATCATAAATGGAGTGTCTACTTATAGACTTTGCAGAAACTCCGCAGTTCTGCAGGTGAGAATGTTCTAGGTCCATTCTCCATATTTTATCTTGATGTAAATGAAGGATGAGCCCGGCATGTTCATTCATGTTAGGCGTCATGTGTTGGTGCGCCGTAAAACCCAATTCAATTCATTCAGACAGTGGTACAACTATGTGTAATGTACTCATTCAGGGAGTGGTCAAACTATCAGTAATGTACTCATTCAGGGAGTGGTCAAACTATCAGTAATGTACTCATTCAGGGAGTGGTCAAACTATCAGTAATGTACTCATTCAGGGAGTGGTCAAACTATCAGTAATGTACTCATTCAGGGAGTGGTCAAACTATCAGTAATGTACTCATTCAGGGAGTGGTCAAACTATCAGTAATGTACTCATTCAGGGAGTGGTCAAACTATCAGTAATGTACTCATTCAGGGAGTGGTCAAACTATCAGTAATGTACTCATTCAGGGAGTGGTCAAACTATCAGTAATGTACTCATTCAGGGAGTGGTCAAACTATCAGTAATGTACTCATTCAGGGAGTGGTCAAACTATCAGTAATGTACTCATTCAGGGAGTGGTCAAACTATCAGTAATGTACTCATTCAGGGAGTGGTCAAACTATCAGTAATGTACTCATTCAGGGAGTGGTCAAACTATCAGTAATGTACTCATTCAGGGAGTGGTCAAACTATCAGTAATGTACTCATTCAGGGAGTGGTCAAACTATCAGTAATGTACTCATTCAGGGAGTGGTCAAACTATCAGTAATGTACTCATTCAGGGAGTGGTCAAACTATCAGTAATGTACTCATTCAGGGAGTGGTCAAACTATCAGTAATGTACTCATTCAGGGAGTGGTCAAACTATCAGTAATGTACTCATTCAGGGAGTGGTCAAACTATCAGTAATGTACTCATTCAGGGAGTGGTCAAACTATCAGTAATGTACTCATTCAGGGAGTGGTCAAACTATCAGTAATGTACTCATTCAGGGAGTGGTCAAACTATCAGTAATGTACTCATTCAGGGAGTGGTCAAACTATCAGTAATGTACTCATTCAGGGAGTGGTCAAACTATCAGTAATGTACTCATTCAGGGAGTGGTCAAACTATCAGTAATGTACTCATTCAGGGAGTGGTCAAACTATCAGTAATGTACTCATTCAGGGAGTGGTCAAACTATCAGTAATGTACTCATTCAGGGAGTGGTCAAACTATCAGTAATGTACTCATTCAGGGAGTGGTCAAACTATCAGTAATGTACTCATTCAGGGAGTGGTCAAACTATCAGTAATGTACTCATTCAGGGAGTGGTCTAATGTACTTGGTGCCAGCAAATGTACTTTATTTGCGACAAATACTTTGATAAAGAAAATATCTATACTTTAAACATCCATCTTTTATATTTTCAGAGCACTAAAATAAGAACAGGTTGTTTAGAAGAGTTCACGGTAATGGAAAGTTTAATGGGTCTAGCAATAGGTACTCACGGTGCGAATATACAGGCAGCACGGCGGGTAGAAGGTATCACTGCAATAGAACTTGATGAAACTAGTTGTACCTTCAAGGTGCACGGTGAGGTAGGTAGCGTTTGGCCTGGTCTCAAATTGTTTCCAGGTTTTTATGCCACTTTAAGGCTTGTGGAACATCAGTGGTTTTACCCAGGTGCTGCCCATGCACAAAAATTGCCCGGAGTGGCAACTGGGGTCTTCCTCCACCAATAGAAGCTGGAAAAGTCGCTGTATGAACTTAGCTGTTGGTGCGAAAATAAAATCTAATTTGATTTAATTCAGTTTATGCCACTTTAAAAAGAGGAACTCGTTTATGCATTGAATGTCGAAGGCATTAATTAATCCCAAATATTTAACCAGATTAATCTAGACGAACCAGAGGAAATCTTGGTGTCTGGATACGTGTATGATAAAAAAATCAGAGATTAGCACCATATTAAGATATTCTGTACATACATGGTGCGATATGGAGATATCTAACTTAGGAACAACATGATCAAATAAGCAGTGATTAGCACCGTATAATACAGAGGATCTCGCATGAGTGCTCATTTATTATTGAATTTATTAACATGTTATCAAATATGAGGCAACAACTTGCCGCTTGTCAAGTATGGTATGAGGCAACAGCTTGCCGCTTGTCAAGTATGATATGAGGCAACAGCTTGCCGCTAGTCAGGTATGATATGAGGCAACAGCTTGCCGCTTGTCAGGTATGATATGAGGCAACAGCTTGCCGCTTGTCAGGTATGATATGAGGCAACAGCTTGGCGCTAGTCAGGTATGATATGAGGCAACAGCTTGCCGCTTGTCAGGTATGATATGAGGCAACAGCTTGCCGCTTGTCAGGTTTGATATGAGGCAACAGCTTGCCGCTTGTCAGGTATGATACGAGGCAACAGCTTGCCGCTTGTCAGGTATGATATGAGGCAACAGCTTGCCGCTTGTCAGGTATGATATGAGGCAACAGCTTGCCGCTTGTCAGGTTTGATATGAGGCAACAGCTTGCCGCTTGTCAGGTATGATACGAGGCAACAGCTTGCCGCTTGTCAGGTATGATACGAGGCAACAGCTTGCCGCTTGTCAGGTATGATACGAGGCAACAGCTTGCCGCTTTTCAAGTATGATACGAGGCAACAGCTTGCCGCTTGTCAACAACTTGCCACTTGTCAAGTATGATACGAGGCAACAACTTGGAGCTTGTCAAGTATGATACGAGGCAACAGCTTGCCGCTTTTCAAGTATGATACGAGGCAACAGCTTGCCGCTTGTCAAGTATGATACGAGGCAACAACTTGCCACTTGTCAAATATGATACGAGGCCACAACTTGCCGCTTGTCAAGTATGATACGAGGCAACAACTTGCCGCTTGTCAAGTATGATATGAGGCAACAACTTGGAGCTTGTCAAGTATGATACGAGGCAACAACTTGCCGCTTGTCAAGTATGATATGAGGCAACAGCTTGCCGCTTGTCAAGTATGATATAAGGCAACAACTTGCCGCTTGTCAAGTAAGATATGAGGCAACAACTTGGCGCTTGTCAAGTATGATACGAGGCAACAACTTGCCGCTTGTCAAGTATGATATGAGGCAACATAACGCGAACAATGCAATTGTGAGGATCTATACTTATTCAGAATTTGATGCATTTGAACCAAATTTGATACACAGATTTAGGAATAGTGTTATATTTAAGTCTACACATTTCCATGGACAGGTTTTTATGAGATATTCTAGCTGAAATTTAAAAACTAAATACTGATTTTAATGATTGTTTTAAAATTTGACTGTATAATTGTCCTTGTAATATTGCATTTTTTCCCCATGTTTTGCTTTAAAGAAACTAACCCAGCAAAATGACACTACAAAACCATTTATCAAAACTCTATTTAGGTGTTCAGGTCATATAATACTGTATATAAAAAATTATGCCGAATAAAAGTATAGTTTTATTCATGGGTTCTTAACATACCCCTGATTGAATATGCAAAAAAAAAAAGGAATTATGAGTTGATTACCCTTAATTCAAGGCTCCAGTTTCGGGGTTTGTCCCAGCTGGTTAAGCCATTTATATTGTGTCTATGGAGTTTTGATTCTCAAAATGTGTAAGTTATATATATATATACCTTGTCGACAGGAGGTTTAGAAAGGGTATATATCTTTTGTAAAATTTGATTTTAGGGTCTTTAAGTCACAAGCATAATCGCAAAGCAAGGGCATTCATAACCTTCAGTGATTAACATCACTTCTAGTTTTACCACAAAGACATGTTATAATGCCAGAATAATATGTACACGTATTGTTACAGTCAGAAGAAGCGTGTAAGAGAGCAAGAGCCATGTTAGAATATGCTGAAGATATGTTCCAAGTCCCTAGAGAATTGGTTGGTAAGTATAGTAAATTTGTAATGTAATAGATGGTACATCTGAAAAAGGGTACAAATTAAAAAACAGAATAAATACCTGGTAAAGCTTAATGGTCGATCATTTCATGAGAGACCACTGGCATGAAATACTAAGGCCAGACCTTAAACTGAACCAAAGCGAAATAAAAGTATGTGTGTTTCCTATAACATGCTGAAAAAAAATAGGGTAGGTAGGGAAAATATTTTATTTTTTGTCTTTTTTTTATACTATACTTTTATACCGAATAAATAAATAACAACTATAGATTTGTTGATATCATCAGATACAGAACTGATAGAAAAAATAATTAGAAAAAAAAAAGAAGAAAAAAAAAGAAAACATACAATGCAAAACTTAAAAAAATAAAAAATAATTTGAGGGGTCATAACATGTTAAGGGTCGGCCCCTAAAAACATGTTCGGTCAGGAAACCAGAACCACATCTATTTTTAGATCGAGTGATCAGAGATCAGCAGAGCTTATGCCGTGGTGCGGTGTCCGTCGTCCGTCTGTCTGTCTGTCTGTCCGTCCGTAAACTTTTTTTTGTAGCGACTACTCCTCTGAAACTACTGAATGGATTTTCATGAAACTTTACAGAAATGTTGCCCATGAAGTCTAGTTGATCCTAGTAAAAATTCATGTTGATGTGAAATCCAAGATGGCCACCAAATCTAAAAATAGGTTTTTAAAAAAACAAGTTTGTAGCGACTACTTCTTGAAAACTCTAAGTGATATTGATATGGGACTTTTTCTAAAATGATCAGCATGACATGATATTGGTCCTTGTCGAAAATCGTTTTGATTCGACGTTAAACATGGCTGCCAGCAGCCATCTTTGTTGTATACATAGAGTTATATAGTAAAAACTTGTAGCGACTACTCCTCTGAAACTACTTGGCGGATTTTCATGAAACTTCACAGGAATGTTGCTCTAAATGTCTAATTGATCCGAGCAAAATTTCAGATCGGCCAGAAATTCAAGATGGCCACAACAGCTAAAAATAGATTTTTAAAAAATAAGTTTGTAGCGACTACTTCTTGAAAACTATAAGTGATATTGATATGGGACTTTTTCTAAAACGATCAGCATGACATGATGGTTATCAGAGTCGAACATTATTTTGATTCGACGTTAAACATGGGTGCCGGTGGCCATCTTTGTTTACATAGTGTTATATAATGAAAACTTGTAGCGATTACTCCTCTGAAACTACTTGACGGATTTTCATAAAACCACACGAATGTTGCTCTTGATGTCTTATTGATCCTAGCAAAATTTCAGGTCGGCCGGAAATTCAAGATGGCCGCCACAGCTAAATATACATTTTCGAAAAACAAGTTTGTAGCGACTACTTCCTGAAATCAAAATTAATCAGTAGAGCTTCAAGGTCATTGACCTCTTGTTTTATTTGGCCTAATATCAGTTCTCTAGTGAGACCAGCTGACTTGAGATCAAATGCTATCTTTTTTCTGCAGATGGTCCTGTGAGACAGCCTCCAATGTTCTCACAGAGAGGTGTTTGGATTCCACTGAACTTCATTACTTCGTTGAATTTTCATTTTTACATATTTTATGTCAAATCCACTGCAGAAGTCAAAATATAAAGTCATATATGTTACATGTTAAGACAGAATGCTTTCTTTCATAAAGTACATTATTTATACATTTTCTTCCTTTCATAATTGACATATACTAGTCAAAATTCTAAATACCCACCTAAGAATATGGAAAAAAATCTCATCGTTTGTATATTTCTCGATAAGCATGATTGGAAATACGGTTGAACTGCAAAATAAGGAGTTTCTAAGAATAATTCACCGCTGCGGGTTCAAATCCCACTGGGAGCTCGACTTGTCAAGTGAGAAAGTGTTGATTCTTACGGATGGCCAAATTTTCAGATATACTGATTGTTTTAAGTGAGAGCATCCATGTACCATGGACACATTTCTAGTCTTCCTTTCATAATTAACATATGTGTTACGTTTTCAGCCAAAGTAATTGGTAAGAATGGTAAGAACATTCAGGATATAGTCGACAAGTCTGGCGTGGTCCGAGTCAAGATTGAGGGCGACAACGAACGTGATATGCCCAGGGAAGAGGTGGGTAAAAATCTGGAGACCCCTGTTACCGTAAGTGAGGTGGCTATAATTTGTATCAAATTTTCTTTATATGTCAAAATTTTCCAGTTTAATTTTAATACATATATCTTTTAAAAAAAGAAATCAAATGTAAACAACTTGAAAAACATTCCAATGTTTTCTAGCTCACCCGCTCAAAGGTCAGCTATTGGGATCACCTGTTAATCATCCGTTGTCCGTCCATCGTCATTAATGTTTACTTAAAACGACTTTTCCTCAGAATGCGGTTGTTCAGTTTAAACCCCAGTGTTCGGTAGCATCTACACACATTATGTATACACTGTAGCCAGTTAATATTTCGTCTGCTTCAAGATAAAGGTGTCACCACTCTGACCAATCACTGATCTTATTTTTACAGGTAAAGCTATTAATAGATGCACCAAATTCAAAATTTGACAGTTAGGAATAAAACTTTTGTTCTAGAAAGTATGGAAATTAAATACATTATATAATTATTTTTACATATCTGTATAGAGTAATGTTTAGTGTATTTACATGCCAAATTTTATGGTTTAAAGATGCTTTATTATTTAGAAAGGACTAGGTATGATAAGGGACAAAATTGGCCCCCAATATTGAAAGTTTTAATGCACAAGTTTTGAATACCTAATTTAACTACAAATGAACTGAATCAATATTAAAACTCATTACAAGTATGTTTGAAGGCTCTAAATGAGTTTAACAGTCTCACAAACAAGGCATTTTCTTTCAAAAAAATACATTTTTGTTCATTTTCAGCAATTTTCGATCAGTTTTTGGTCTTGGAAATACAGAGCGCACCCTCGAGCACAGCTGATTTTTTGTTGAAACAGATACTTGATAGAGATGCATCATCAGCCAAAAAACTGTGTGTGCTCGGAGGTGCACTCTATATTTTTAGGATCAAAATCTTGCCCAGAAAGTTCCAAAATCTACCAAATATAACAAAATTACTAAAAATACCGTTTTTTGAGACCCTATTAAATCTTCTAGATAAATAAAATAAATAAAAATATATTTTGAAGATGGAATATGATCAGTTTACTTCAATATGCATAATAGATTATATGTAAATATTATTTTTCTGCATTTTGAATATATTGGGGGCCAAAATACCCCCTTATCATACTTTGTCCTTTGTGATTAAACCTCTCTGAGAAGCATAATGCATAAAATTATCAGAACAGTTTCTCTCGGGCCATTTTGTTTTTTTTATACTCAACCATGGCCTTTAACCAAACTTCACATGAATGATTCTTAGGTCAATGGCTTCCACCTTCGTCAACAACATCCAAGTTGACATGTACTAAAAAGGGTCAAAACCCTAAATAATCTTCTTTTCAAGAATATCTGAACAGATTTGGAAAGTTTTCTTTATTAATGATCGTGAGCAGGGGAAATTTTTTATAGGGAAATAATTGAAAAAATATTCTTCTCTAAAATCACAAGGCATATAACTCTCATAATTTAATGAAATATAAGCTTATGGTCTTTTTACCAAGTTGTTTGAATGGTGACCCTTGTTTGAATTTGGTCTCCGGAGGTCATAGTTAATGTAAGATTTATATGAACAAAAAATTGAAAAAATTTCTCCTGAACTTACGCGACCTTTATCTCACCTACTTCCGTTACTGTTGAAAGTGTCTTTACAGTGGACATGGTCATCAACTGAGCTTTTCAAAACTGTTTGGCGTGTCGTTTCCGAATTTATGCAAATGTTTACAAGAAAACTATAAACTTCTTGACAGTCAAACTGACTAGAATAACTATTGTTTAGCTGGTCTATACTGTTTACTTGCTTACTAGTAACCTCGCAGGGCTATCGATGTTACCATTATTGCATGTTTATAAAATATATTTTGTATTTGTTTATGTATTCGTTAAAAAAAAAAAAAAAATGTTTTTTTATTTTGTCATTTTAAATGGGATATAGTTACTGATTATTCAGTAGTAGAAACATAAAAAGGCAATTGAAGAGGTTGATTCATGTGCATAAAGGCATATCATTTTAATATAATAAATGTTTGCATTATGCCTGTCACAGACATATTAATAAACAGATAGGAAACCAATGAAGCAACCAAAATATCATGTGGCAACTGAACTTTTCCTTCTATCTTCTCTCTCAATTATTCACTGATTTTGATGAGTATACATTCAAAAGATTCATAGTGAATAGCAAAATGGGATTATAATAATTTATGTTTATTATCAAAATAAGAAATTGTATAAAAAGATGTTTAAAGTTAAAAATGTCATCATTTTTTGCTTTTCTCTTAAAAATCAAGGTTTTGACATAGTCAAAGTTTCCGTCAAACTCCTTTATTGCTCTAAATGTAAGAGAAAACAAAAAAACTATCATTGGAAAGAAAATTAAATGTGATGGGATTTGGCATGAATGAAATGTGTATCTATAAAACTCTTCATAATATATGTGATTAAAGTTGAGAAATATTTTGTGAAATTTTCCCACTGTGCCACGTGAAATTTAGATAATTTTCGTAGTGCCCAGTCTATTTATTATTAGGTATGTGTGCCAGTACAGTATAAATATATTTCGTAATCAGTCATTACTCTATCATTTGTAATCTAACAATGTGTTTCTGTTGCAGGGTTCAGTGCCATTTATATTTGTCGGAACTGTTGAGAATATAGCTAATGCTCAGATCCTCCTAGAATATAACCTGGATCATCTGCGGGTAAGTCAGCCTTGAAATTGTAGTGTGTTACTTATTCACAACTTGGGTTGAATAAATGATAATCACTAAATGAATATCAAACAGTTTTGCACTTTCTGTTATAAATAATTGTCAGACGTGGATGCATGTAAACAAGTAACGAGATTCCCCACAGAAACTTAAAAAAAAGATATGACAATAAACAGCAAAACAAAAACAGTAAAAATACATAAATACTATTATGTCACAGTGTTTTAACTTATGTTCTCAAAGGAAAGACCTTTCCAAATTTGCTACTGCTTTCCAATGGCCAAAAGTGATTTTAATGATATTTTTTACATTGCAGGAGGTTGAGAGATTACGTCAGGAGAAGTCGGAGATAGATCAGCAGTTACGTACCCTACAAGGTCCACAGACAGGGCCCTACTTCCCCGCACCCAGAGAAAGAAGGTAAATGTCAGGCTAAACTTAAATACGACGTATTGACATTCAGAAATGTATATCCTTGTTTTGAAACAAACGATGAAATATTCTCAATTTCAACATAAAATGCACCATATTTAATTAATGTCTGGTTTAGTTTTTGTGTTTGGCTCAGTTATTCATAATTTTGATAGAGCATCATCAAAAAAACTGACCAATCAGTGACCAGAAATAAGACATACCAATACATTCTGGTAGGTGATCAACTCGGTCTTTATCCTTGGATCAACCAAGTTTACTGTTCAAATTACTGTTCAAATTAAGATATCTACAGTGTGATACTTTTAAAATCCTGCAAGTCTTTTGAAAATTATCGTCTTTTCACTGTGCCAAAGATTTTTATTTTACCCTAGAGCCTAAGGAAAAAAAACGAGACACAAGTTTTATCACCTACTGAAAATAAAATAAAAACAACATCTTGGCAACGGAAAATTATGAATTGCTAAAGCAACACAAAAAACACTGACATCCTGGTTAGTATATAGAGTTTAATTAATGTTTTTGAGATGCCGGAACTATTTCTCGAGGGAGAGAAATTGCTCCGATATAAGAACGAGTGCTTTAGCACAATTTCTTATATTGGGGCAATTTCGCTCCTAAGGTAAATATTTCCGGTATTTCAAAAACACTGGTTATTAAACTATATATTACCTATTTTGTGATGATTTAAACGGGGGAAAAAACGTCTATGTTTGTTATTTTACACTAGTTTGCACGAGAACGCCAAGACGGCGTTACAACGTACCAACAAAACAATTGGAACCGGAACTCTTCGTTTATTTCCGTAATCGGTATTTCCTAGTGGCGGAATCTGACGACGACGTCCGTAAAACAATCGGAAACGTCATTTGGCGTTCCCGCCACTGACGGAAAAGGCCGAGCAATGTTCCGTACTGCGAAATAATTCCCACTGGGAGATATTTCGCAGTAGAGCAAGCGAGTAGATCTAGATTTTCTATTCCCAGTATTTCCTATACAAATCACAGACAAATATATAATATATCACAATTTTATCATGCTTACGCCATGTTGACCTTCTTGTTATGCTAAGTGATATTTTTACATTTAGCTCACAAAATATGTCGCTTTAACCTTGTTATGTTTTAGTGATATTTTTGCGTTCAGCTCAAAATATATCTTGACAAATTAAGGACACGTTAAGAGGCAGTCATATTTCCGACCTAAAAACTTTTTTTGATGACTGCTGCACATCAATACCAAAAGTAGGTTGCCATGACTGACCTTGACCTACTTATGGACTTGTTCTGGTCAACAGTTGTTTCCAAGGCTATTTAACAGTCATCAAATATTTTCTGCATGTAACACTTTGAGAAGTACACATGGACTAATTCTGGTCAACAGTAAACATAGGTCACTCTGCCTAGCCTTGACCCAATTAATGGAATTATTCTGGCCAACAGTTCTGTTAAAACTCATTTCCTAAGGCTATATAAAACACAGTCTGTATATGTTTCTGTTTAGAAACTCTTTGATAAATATTTCACATTCAGTACCAGTCATATATCTTTATGACTGACCTTGACCTATTAAATCTACTTGTTCTTTCAACAGTTATGTCCATCTCAATTTCTAAGACACTATTAAGACAAGTTGATACCGTTGTCAAGCTTCTATAAAGAGTCTCTTTGATAAGTAAGACACATCAGTACCAAATGTAGGTCACTGTGACTGACCTTGACCTACTAAATGTACTTGTTCTGTCAACAGTTGCGTCAACTTCAATTTCTAAGACACTATTTAGACTATTTGACACTGTTGTGAAACTTCTGTATAATTCCTTTGATAAGTAAGACATATTAGTACCAAGTGTAGGTCACTGTGTAGGTGACTGACTTAATGGACTACGTTATCTGTTTAACTTTTTTCAATATTCTCAGTTTACAGAGTATTCAGTCTGTACACAATTCAGTAGGAAAATATTGAGAGTACTATGCATCCATACCAGTTTGATCACCATTCGTGACTATGACCTACCAACTCAGTGCTCACACTAGCCATTTTCAAGTAATAGCCAAACATTATTTAGTTAAAAAAATAATAGCCAAAGTTAACGCATCTGAAGGGGTGGGTCTTCGAATTCTGATTGGCTACCTTTATATTGGCTACCTTTATAATTAGACCCATCAAGCAAGACTCTGTACACTAGCCTGACAAGGTGTGAATAAAATGTCAATTAGCGAACTAATAAGCACTAATTGGCAATCATGTGGGGACTTCACAAGGGGCTTGATGGGATTACAGGATGTTTATTGCAGTCACTGGTCATTGTGGACCATACAGACAATTATACAATGGGTAAAAAGCAACACCAATATTTTTAAAAACAATATAATCAACAATATAATAAAATAATCGCAAATGTCGGTAATGGCTACTGACAGCGTGAGCACTGCTAACTCAAATTAAGTTATTGTGATTATCCTGCGTTGCTCTTGTTAAAATTTTCCAAGACTTATTCTGAATCACTGGGCTATATATTTGGTTATTTAAAACTAAGGGGAATTTATCAATTGGACCCTTCAAATATTACGTAGGACAAGTAACTCAGAAACAAATTTTCCTGCTGTGAATATTAAAGTGAAAGTTGCACTTGTACATGAAACTTGAATATGTTGATTGTTGTTTTCAGGGACAGCAATGACCCCTACTCGAGTGACCGTGATGGTGAAAGGAGAGGCGGGTACAGAGGAGGTGGTCGAGGTAGAGGGAGGGGCAGAGGGGGTCCTGTTGGTGGACGAAGGTATGGATACGACAACAGATATGGAGGTAAGTGAAAATAAATGAAATGTCTCAATAGTTGGTACAATGTAAGACTTGGGATTTTCATTTGATATATTATTCCCCTCTTTTTCGAAGGAAAAGTGTAGGGACGTAGAAATAGTTAACGTCTGTCACACTTCCTTGTGGCCGCAATAAATCATTCTGTTTTGAAGGGATTCATATTTGGTAGGATTGTTTGCCATCATGTGAGAATGATCGCATTTAATCATTTTGATTCGACAATTTTACCGCAGTAAGGGAGTTTTTGGACATTTAAGGGAATAAAAACCTTATGGCCGACAATTTATACTGAAGATATGGCCCTTTAAGGACCAAGGGAATAGTCACAGGTTTGTGTTTCTCAATCTACAGTGTAGTCTTGTAATAGTCTTATTGCATGGTAAAGTTTATATATAATCCAAATCTGATGATCGTTCAGCAACAATTTCCAGCGTCTCCTTGGCTGAAGGGTTAACAACGTTGCATTGTAAACCTTCTCGCCACTCACTGCTGCGGGTTCGAATCTCACAGGGAGCTTGACTTGTGAGGAAGTGTTGATTCTTATGGATGGCGGGAGGTGTACAGTACTGGTAGTATCCAGGAAAAATGGGTGGTCTGCCTCCACTACAATTTTTTTTAAAATAATTCAACAGTCATATATAACTTTACATGTGTTGAAATGACGTAAAATACCTTTTTTGGTGTTTATTTTTAATTAAAATGTCTCCAAGATCGATTGTAGTGTTATGTACGTTAGAAATAATCCACATTCCCTATAAATCTGGTGACCGATCAAATTCATGTATTGAAAGAAGTAAAATCGGAATTTTAATGGCGCTAAGTATATATATATAACTGAACATTCTTTAATGTCAGGAGACGACTCCGAACCTCATACTGGAGTAGCAGACTGGTCTAAGGAAGTAGCCAATGAGGAGAGGAAGCAGTCTGGTTATTTAACTGACAGTATTCTCACGAGACCTGGGCGGGGCGCATACAGGCGAGGTGGGCGGCGCGGTGCCCGGGGCTCAGGATACTCATCAAATAGAAATTCAGGTAAGTAAAATAGCTGTATACAGGTATGTAAAATGCTTGTTTTATTAATAAATGCTAAATTGCGCTTCATATTCTTCGTTTCTTAGCAATCATAGTGTTTATTTTGTTCGTAATAGATCATAGTAGATACTTTTGTTGTCCTGTTTCTTATTTTTTGTTCACCAAGATATTCTCTTTGTGTGTTTATGGTTAAGGTAGACTCAAGATCTCATTCCCGTCTGTAGTCCTCATTATTTTGGCCTCTTGTTTATCACTATTAAGATTACATTTGGAAACAGTTTAGTAGACCAAACACCTATCATCGATGCCTGAAAAAAACTACAGCACAACTATACAGACAATTCCATGTATACACGAATCATACTAGCCGGTTTCACAGCTGTTAACACAACATCCATTCAAATATTAACTCTTTTTATGTGTAAACATAACCCATAAACTGCATAGAACAAATACCTTTTTGATTGGTGAGTTTTACTTTTAACCCTTTCGCTGCCACAGTCAAAATCATTGATTTTTACGATCAGTGTAAACCCAGATGAACCTGCATATAATGTGCAGGCTTATCAGGGTTTACACTGTTTCCCACTCAGTAAGAATGTTTTGCATAACACTACATATAAAATAACACCGGGAGTCTTAAATTCAAATTTTAGCAAAATTTGGTGACAAAAGGGTTAAATAAAACAAGCCTGTTATTACATACATGTAGATGGGAATCTATATGAATAACACCATTGTAAAACCCTTGCAATGCAATTGAACACTTGTTTTATTTTTTAGCATGTGCCAGTTTTATAGCCATGCAAAATGCAGTTGGAACAGTTTGGGTGTTATTTATACATACAATTTAACAGACATTGTGCTATGGATAAGTGGGTTAAATGGGCTTGATACTTTTTTTTTGCTGTGTATTTTACAAGTTGAAAATTTTCATTTGCTTTTTTTCATCTTCCTGATCATCAAAAGCTTTCACTTCAGATTACGATAATCGCTGGTCGCAGCCTCCACGAGAAAGAGATCCTAATTTTCACAGTAATTATAGAAGTAGGTGCATTCTCTCCAAGCTTATATTTGTATCATTTACATTGATTTTAATGCGGATGAACATTTTATATTAGTATTTGAACAATCCATCACAGAATCATGGCCTGTAATCATGCTTTGTGTCAAGCTGTGTTTTACTCGTACCAATGCCTGAACAGACCACCTTTTTTATTGCCTCGCATATATTAATCTCCATGTTACCAAATGCTGAACTAAAAGGAGAAACATTCTCTACATTTAATGTACAGCTGGTTGCTTTTGCCTCTTGATTGGTTTAGGAATAATGTGGAATTTTCTTTCAGTTTATAAAGGTATCATTCACAACTAACATGATGATATGCAAATGTGAAGAAACTGAAAAAGCATAGCGATATAACCTGGTACACTGAAGAAAAAAAATGCCTCCATGGCCTGGGTAAACAACCACTGCACTGTCATGTTCATTTTGTCATTTTTTATCATGCTCATTCAAGGTCTTCATCATGAGACTGCGTATGCAAACGTGGCTCCATCGTAAATGGAGTGTCTACTATAGAATTTGCAGCAACTCGGCAATTCAATTCCATGGCCGGGATAGTAAAAATGGCATTATACTGCATCTAAACTCACGCCTTGCACCTTAGGGGTTCAAATCCCACTAGGAGCATGACTTGTAAAGTGAGAAAGTGTTGAATCTTACAGATGGCTGGAGGCATACAGTACTGGTTCTGCCTAGGAAAAATGGGTGATCTGCCTCTACCACAAAAAATTTGATCATCATATATGGCTTAGCATGTGCCAAAAAATATGCAAAACACCATTCAAACAAAGAAACATTTACCAAGTAAAGATAACCCCGATTTTTATGCCCCCAAAGGGTGGCATAAAGTAATCGCACTGTCTGTCCGTTCGCGTGTACACTCGTGTCCGCTTCATAACTCTGACAATAACGGACGGATTTTCAAATAACTTTGCACAATTGCTCACCACAACAAGACGACATGTCGCGCACAAAAACCAGGTCCGTGGCTTCAAAGTCAAGGTCACACTTAGAGGTCAAAGGTCAAAATCCGTTCGTGACTACACTCGTGTCCGCTTTATAACTCTGACAATAATGGATGGATTTTCAAATAAGTTCACACAAATGCTCACCACAACAGGGCAACGTGTCGCGAACAAAATCCAGGTCCGTAGCTCCAAGGTCAAGGTCACACTTGGAGATCAAAGGTCAAAATCCGTTCGTCTATACACTCGTGTCCGCTTCATAACTCTGACAATAATGGATGGATTTTCAAATAACTAAGCACTATTGCTCACCACAACAGGGCAATGTGTCGCACACAAAATCCAGGTCCGTGGCTCCTAGGTCAAGGTCACACTTAGAGATCAAAGTTCAAAATCCGTTCGTCTATACACTCGTGTCCTCTTCATAACTCTGACAATAATGGATGGATTTTCAAATAACTTCGCACAATTGCTCACCACAACAGGGCAAAGTGTCGCGCACAAAATCCAGGTCCATGGCTCCAAGGTCAAGGTCACACTTAGAGATCAAAGGTCAAAATCCGTTCGTCTATACTCTCGTGTCCGCTTCATAACTCTGACAATAATGGATGGATTTTCAAATAACTTCGCACAATTGCTCACCACAACGGCAGCGTGTCGCGCACAAAATCCAGGTCCGTGGCTTCAAGGTTAAGGTCACACTTAGAGATCAATGTTCAAAATCCGTTCGTCTATACAATCGTCTCCGCTTCATAACTCGGACAAGAATAAACGGATTTTCAAATAACTTTGCACAATTGCTCACCACAACAAGACGTCGTGATGTGAAAAAAATAAAAATAAAAAATAATTTATAAATATTTTTTTTTATTATTTTTTATTTATTTTTTTTTATTGTTTGTTTGAATTTTTTTTTTTTTTTTTTTAAATATATCTGTTAGTTTCATATTGCTCCAAGGTCAAGGTCACACTTACAGGTCACTTCGGGGGCATTTGTCACTTACTGTGACATTTCTTGTTGGGAAGTTAAAGTCAGCTTGCCATTTATGTTGATTTTTGTTTTATATACATATATATATATATATATATATCTTAACATTCATAGTTGTTTTAGAATATTAAATTTTGAAAGTAGTCTTTTGTTACTAACTAGAATTATTAAGGTAGCGCCGTGATTAATTGTATTGTTTGCCAGATATGTTGTTTTTAAGACAGGTGGTCTTATAGATTATAGTTTGATCATGTTTATATGGTAACTGAGAACTCTGGTCATGTCATAGGACATTTTTATCCATATATTCATATATTCCATGTGAAAATAATTGCTGATTTGACACAAGCAATATTCATTAATTTGCCATGAAAAATAAAAGATACGACCTGTTGAAAATTTGCAAAGAAACATAAATTGAGGTGGCCATCTTGGAACGATGACATCACCTCACCTTTTTACCCTATATCTATATTGACAAAATGTCACTGCAAATGAAAAATAAGCATACAAGTTATTCATTTTACATCTGTATATTTTTTTGTAATCAATTTGCAGTGATTTTCTTTGCTTTAAAATGTATTTTGTCAATATGCCATATTTGGTAAAAAGACGCGATGATGTCATCATTCCAAGATGGCTGCCTCAATTTATGTTCTTTGCAAATTTTCAATAGGTCATATCTGTTTTAGTTTTTATGGTATTTTGGTAATTCTTTCAGCTCTTTTCAAGTTTTTCAGAGCCCTTTTAAATAAAATGTGTTTGAAATAGTGCATCAAACCCTTTTGTAGAGGTACTCTTCTTAAGCAGGTTTGGAGGTAAATCATAACTGATGTTAGAAGTTAAGACATAAAAACTGTTAATAAATTACAGTGATTTCAGGAATGTTATCACTTTTATCTTGCAGCATCATACGACACTGATGATAGGTATGACAGAGTGGACAGGTCCCGACGTCGTATGACTGACGATGATGACACTGTCCTCGACAATGCCAGTGTAAATAGTCAGGATCAGGGTATGTACATGTACTTGCAGTTTATAGCAAAAGAAAATGTTTCCTTACAAAATAAGAAAGTCGAGTTTATTGGTTTAAATATTCTTAAATTAATAATCATAGCTGACACGTTGTATCTTTGCTGCAGATTTGAGTGATGGTCGTGATCGCCGACGTCGCCGTAGAAGACCGAAGACAGGTCGGGGCAATAGTAGCGCTGCATCAGGCACCGAGACGGATAACAGTGTTACCAACCTCCCACCCCGGGGTGGTAAGATGGGCTCAGCCCCGCCCCGATCCACACCCAACCAATCAAGTGCTTCTAGTAATAAACCAGACAATCAAAGACAGAATGAATCTCCTGTCCAGAACTCGAGACCAGCTAACGGTCCGAGTCAGGCACAAGGGGATTCTGGGAAATCTAGTTCTAATTCTACATCCGTGCCTAAGGATCAGCGAGAGCGTCCTGAAAAGCGGACTGGAGGCAGTCGAGTCCCGGCACGGAATGGCGTAGCATCTAAACCGGTTGGAAGTGGTAGTGAATCGGACGGCAAAGCGAAAAAATCGCAGAGTTCTAGTTCAGTTAGTGATATTAAGAAAGAGCAATTAGTAAACGGCCAATAGAAGATTCAGTATCATAATTAATTACAAGCCCTTAGTTTTGATGTGTAGGCTACTATACTCATTTTGAAACTGTTTGGACTTAAGTAAATTCTCATTGATTGGAGATAATTACTGGACTGGTTGTTAGTTTATAACATAGACTAGACTGGTTGCTAACCATTCAATCAACAACAGACTGGGCTATCCCAGAGACTTACAAACCCATAGAAGATAGAACGGAGAATCGAAAACCTGAAACATGACACACATAACTAACAAGTACTGTGGAAAAAACAAAACAAATGGTGGCCCCATTCATAAAACATAAATATTTTGGACATGACAACAAAGTACAATTAAACGACCAGCTTTCAATCATTAATTGCTCAGTTAAGGAAAAAGTAAACAAATCTAAGTTATTGTTTATTATGTAGTGGCATTCACACTATATTCTATTGTGTTTGTTTTTGTGTCGCCTGCTTAGCATCGCAGACACTTGGGGATCACTTTGTCAGTCATTATCGTCCGTCCGTCACACTTAACACGAAAGCTGAGCTTGGCCATAACTTCAAAAGTATTTGACCTATGTTCATGAAACTTCACACACATTTTCATCTTACCTAAAGCAGATTCGTGTCCCTTTCAGAAAACTTGAACATGCAACTTGACCTAGCACAGGCAGGTGATACAAGTGTTCCATGGAATACCCTTTTAGGTTTAAATAATGAAAAATCACAAAGTACAAATATTTTTTTCTCTAATCACTTGAAAACTATAGAAACATTTATTTTTTCTATAAATTTGGCATGAGGACCTAGTAACACCAATGAATAACACAAAAGGGCTATAGAGTTAATTTAAGTTGTATTAACATGTGACATTGACTCGACAAGAGACAAAGGAAACCCTTGAATAATGGAGAGTAGACCAGTTAATAAATGACAAATAATCCCTGAAATAAATTAATTTTAAAAAAACTTCCAGTCATCTTTGCAAATTATCCTATCTTTATATAGGATAATTTTATTTAATTAATATATGATTTTACTCTTTTTTTTACTTTTTGACGACCCATTTAATCTCCCCCAACAGGTGGAGCAAGGGTCAAGGTAGAACTATCCATTACCACACCCACAATCTAAACTTACATTATAGAGAAAACACCAGCATATGGTTAGTTAAATTATATATTAATAAAGGGGTTTGGGGTGACAGTACCTATGGAATACACAAGAAAACACAGGCTATAAGAAATGTTGCCAATAGAGCCCTGGACCCTCACGAAAACCGTGATATATACCCTTTAACATTATTATATGTCTTGTTACAGGCTTGCAATAAATATCGCGAAATGCATCAAATTATAAAGATTATTGTCCAATTTATATAAATTTTGACAACATGCAATATTGTCGGCGCACTTAAACAATTGAAAATAGTATTATATACAATATAAGGGATTAAGTCCGACATGTACAGAGATGATTTGGAGTTGTGGTAAAATTAATTGTGGCAGAGATTAAAAAATACCATGCATTTGTACATATTTAATGACATGACGGCTTAAAGTTTGACGGGATTGGGAATATAATTCTGTTGCTATAAAAAGTGACGGAAATTTCAATATTTGATTGGAAAATTATTGTACCAGTCTCAAGAAAAATGAAAAAATGAACTTTGCAGAATCGGAGAAATCAGGTCTCAAGATTATAAACAAAACTCAATACATAAGTCGGTGCTCAACTCGAAACTATCCAATCAGAATTTGTGTAACAATGAACGCATGGCTATCATTGGTTGATCAGGAAGTTGGTTTTTGAGTTGAGCAAGGAGATTGGTTTATAATATTTTACCCTGAATAGTTTGGAGATAATTTGGCTAAATTACATTTTGACGAGCGTAACAGATTGTAGAGATGAGAATTAATCAGCATGTATTGGAATACAGTGCAACCTCTGGCATCAATTTTCTGAGTCTTTAATATTAAACTTCTTGCAGACGCAAATCTAAACTGTTTGTGTTTTAATTTGTGTTCATTAAAAAATATATTCATTCATATTTTTTGAAAAACCAACCTACATTTCTATACGGTTAGGGGTTGCATTGTACTAGAGTACTGTTATGGAATAACATTAACGTTTGACATTTTACTGCATATTATGATGACATTGTGACATTTTGATGACATTATTCATTTTAAAGGCACACACGGCAGTCTGAAATCTTTTTAAACAAATTTTAAAATTTGTGTATCTCAGTTTATTAATCCAGTATCATTTTAACTTTAAAACTGCTTGCATAATTAAATAACATGTTTGGTTTTCAAACTTTCTTTGTTGTTCTTCAATATGTTTAAATATATTATTGGTGCAATATAATCAACAGTCAGTAATTTTCAAACACAACTTGCTCTGAACTGTTCTAATAATTAAAATTAATGATTATGAAAATGTAAGTTATGTAGAAAAACCTAACGGGACGCCCACGTTTTACACAAATCAACGTTGCCGTGTGTCACTTTAAGTGGGTATCTCGAGGGCAACACTGTCATGACACACTGCCTCGGAAAACTTGCATCACATAAAGCTTGACAGAGGGCTTTGATTAACTCGAGTTGTACCATGAGAAGAAAATCTTTCAGCCAGCTACATCCATGTCTGTTACATACAGAACACTGTCAGTGCCTTTTGCTATCAAGTTTATTTGTCGAGGCTTAGAAAAAGAAGAATGGCGAGGTCATAGCCACTATAGTGCATTTTAAGGCCGACCCTAATAAACTTGGAAGTACAAGTTACTGATATAGTGTTTTATTTATCATGCAGATTATCCACGTTTTCTTTTTGGTTTTAGGCTTGACATACTGGCTATATCGATTTATTTTACCCACGCTTCCTGATTTCGTATAAGAACACTACAATATTCCATTTAGAGTACTATTCTAATAAAATAAAGAATGCACTTGTCTTATTAAGCAAAGTGTATTAAGTCACCCCTTGGTTGAAAAGTGCATATCTGCATGATAGAAACCTGTAATTTGATTTCATCATACACTATAAAGACACATTCTGATCATGACTGCTTACACTATAAATTTTCTCATGGTACAACTTTAATTATACAGTCATGCTGTTTGGTTGTGAAAAGGAGACAAATTCTGCAATCAAAAGAAAAAGCATTTGCTATTTCTTTGGTGTTGCATTATTTTCTGTTGTTCACACCAAATAATCTGCATCTTGGTATGACCTTGGGAATAAAAGGTCTGATACGACCTTAGTAACGTGAGGTCTAATATAACATTGAGAATTGGAGGTTGAAAGACTTGAGAAATGCAAGGTTTTAAGTGACCTTTGGAGCTAAGGGGATATGACCTTGGAATATGATGACTGATATGACCTTGGGAATTGGAGGTTAAATGAGTTTGGGAATGGAAGGTCTGATGTGACCTTGGGAGCTAAAATATATGACCCTGGAAATATGATGACTGATAAGACCTGGGGAATGCAAGGCCGGATATGAAATTGAGAATAGGAGATTGTGTGCCTTCGAGAACGCAAGGTTTGATGTGACCTTGGGAGCTGAAGTATATGACCTTGGAAATAGGATGACTGGTATGACCTTGGGAATTGGAGGTTAAATGAGTTTGGGAATGGAAGGTTTAATGTGACCTTGGGAGCTAAAGTATTTGACATATGAAATATGATGACAGATATGACCTGGGGAATGCAAGGTCGGATATGAAATTGAGAATTGGAGATTGAGTGACTTCGGTAATGCAAGGTTTGACATGACCTTGGGATCTAAAGGGATATGACCTTGGAAATATGATGACTAATATGACCTTCTGACTGCAAGGTCAGATGTGACATTAAGAATGCAAGGTCTGAAATGACCTTAGCATTACAAGGGTATGATACAACCTTAGAAATACAAGGTTGTACACTCTGTATATATTACATGATTGACAAATTTGACAAATTCACCAACTTTAATTTAATGGAGACATGGGATAAAACAAAGGCAGTGGATAAGAACGTTAACTTTTTAATAGGAATTAACATACTTATAATGGTTTATTGTCTGGTTTCATTTTTTTTAGAAAAGATAATGTAACTGAATTCAGAAAAATATTGACACAGATATATTTATAATACTAAGACATAACTATTGAAAGTTTCACCCAGTTGAATGATATTAGTAGATCATATGTCCAATAGGGTGTTTTTTTTAATCTAGTTAATTTGGCGTCAAGGGCTTCTTTTATAGGTAAATATTCAATAGTATCACTATTTCAGAAAGTTTGCCGACAATGATAAAGACTCAAAACTCAGAATAATGTTGTAGAATGATTGCCAAATTAGACGTATAAACTGTCCTTATCACCATGTCTCCATAAACCTTATCTATGACGAAGAATGTGTGGTGACTGAGAGAAAATGATTTATGTTTGTGTGTGTGTGTGTTTGTGTGTCAGACCAGAAGTTTCTTGTACATTAATGTACAGGTTATAGTTTATTAGCTAAGAAGTAAACAGTACATGTTAATGTAGTTTTAATAACAATTAACTATTTTAGATGACTATCATCCCAGGTAACTGAGACAAGTTAGTGTTGTTGGCACTAGTGAAAAATGTTGATGCATTTATTTTGTGTCGAGTAATGCTACACAAGTCTACAATAAGTGTTCATTAGTTGCTACCACGCTGTAAACGGTACTGCAATATAAATAGTACTGTCCTATGTGGAAACTTCTGGTTTGACAAGTTTTCTTCTAATTAATATAATAAATAATCCTATTAGATCCATGTTCACGCATGGTGTGCAGTTTATAATGTATCCATATCACTGTAGAGGCATATCATTAGTGCTATTGTTGATTAAAAAAGATTCAGAACACGGCTATAGTGTTTTTTTGTGTAAATAAGAAAATTTCTTACATTGTAGTTTCTAGCAAACAACCTTAACCTGCAGGCTGATAAGGGTTTAGAATGTCCGGCTGCTGATCAGTCATTTTGCCCAAAACACCCCTTTGTCACATGAATGGAATGGTCTTAATTCAAGAACAGTTCATTATATATATGTAGGGGTTAATGGTACGAACTATCCGATACATATTTGTTATTCAATAAAAATGGAATTCCACGTATTCCATTTCTTTTAATCATTTTAGAAACAGGGTTGTTAGAAGGGTTTACTGTTGTCATTGAAAAAATTTCCCATGAGCACACAGAGTATTGCTTAATGGCAGATTATGTTTTGTTTAACCCTTGATGGAGACTAAGCAGTCTGTGTATTGTAAATAAGTGTATAACATTAATAATTACTACCAAATTCATCGTATTTGACATGATATTCCCTGCCCGTAATGGAAATTAAATAGTATTCAACCAAGATGAGCATTTAATGCTTACATCTTTCTGGTATGTTAACACTACCGGCACTTCAAATTTACCATTCTGCATTGATACCTACGAGAAATGCGCAAAAGCACAGCATATAATGGGGCATTATGTAATAATACATTCGTTTACATGAGTTTTTGTGATAAGAAGGTCGAAGAAAATAATATTTTGAATATTTTGCCAAGTATCGGTCCATACTACGGACTGGTATTTGTAAAGTAATTCCCTATAAAACTAAAAGAAGTTTGAATTTCCTTTGATATGCCCATAGGGACGTATTATGTCATGGCGTTGTCCGTTAACTTTTAAATAACGACTGATTGTGGCTAATAATTTTCTAAGTATAAGGTGTTCCACAATGAAGCATTGCAAACATATTCAGCATGATCCAATAAATCATCTGATAAAGGCACATAACTCTGATTCATGTTTTTAATTACTCCCCTTTGAAAAATGTTTAACCTGGAACTAACCTTGCCTTTTATAAGTGATTGTGGCTAATAACTTTCAAAGAATTAGGTGTACAACAATGAAACTTTGGACACATCTTCAACATAATCTAATGAAAATATCTTATAAAGACCCATAACTCTGGTTCATTATTTTAAATGATTTCCCTTTGAAAAGGTTTAACCTGAAACTTAACATACCCCACTAGGCGGTGTTCTTGTTTAACTATTTCATATAACATTTTTATAAACCTTATATGTCCTTTAAGTAATCCACCCTCAATATATCATAGTAAACCCTGCAATAATAAAGTAGTAATAATAGTAGTAATAAACATATTCAATTGGTGATCTGATTCTTTAAAAAAATTGTATTCACAGCTTGTTGCAGTGACAAAAAAAGTTGTTTTAAGTTTATTTTATATATCTAGTTGTGTATGTATAATTGTATGATAATGATCAAGGTACGTCAATGCACATTCATCTGGCCTTGTTTTCTGTCTCAGCCTTCAGACTCGGCTATTGATTGTATGTTGGGTGCATGATGCCTGCTGACCTCTGACAGTCAGTGTAGCTACGTGTTACAGACCTCACTCTATGTTGTGGGTAGATACCTGTCTCACCATATGTCTGAATGGACATGATCTCGTCGTTAAAGGTACTATACAATTTGCAGCAACTCTGCAGTTCTGCAGGTAAGACAGTTCTAGGCCATTTCTCCATATTTTATCTTGATGTAAATGGAGAATGAGCCTGACATGTTCATTCCTGTTAGGCGCCGTATAACTTTTCATGTGTGGTGCACCTTAAAACACAAATTAGCTGACACTTTATGATGTATATAAGATAACATACAAGAAACGCATTCCGGCTTGTAACCAGCCTAATGAAGCAAAATCCTTAGCCTGATAAAGCAAACGTTACCAGGTTGAAAAGTGCATGTATGCATGATAGATACTATTTTTATCTATGTAGGTGAAGGATATCTGAATATAACTATAGAAAATATGCATCCTTTTGATTATAAAAGATAAAATTGTTAGTATTTGATAACAAAGAAAGATATTGAGCATATTTATTGTTGCTTTTGATAGCAGCACAGTATGGCTAAGTTTTATTTATTATTAACCAAATGTGAAGATTAAAGAGTAGTGTTCTCATCTACAGTTTGAGCTGATTAAAGATGGGATTTACACTGATGTATCTTGAGCATTACTGATCATTGTTTAAATGACATTGTTTGACATTGATACATATGTACTAACTGATGGGAACACTGGACGTAACAAATGTTGACTATAACTGCAGGACAGGTGACAGTTCTGGACACTGACCACTGAAGTAAGTCCTCTTGTTTTGGTCACGGATCATTGATGACATGGGTGGGTTTTTCGTCTCTCCTTGATATGTTTAAGGAGTAATACACCTACCCACCTAACATAACACACCATGCTTACGCTATCTGGATTGCACGGGGAGACAATGTTTGTTTATGTCCTGATTATATGCAAGAGTCAGAAGGATGCAACACCATACAATCCAGACAGTGTACATAAGTGTGTTTGATACGGGATAAACTCCCAATGCAGAGGTTGGGAAAAGTTCGACATAATATTGAAACTGTCATTACGTGGTCCCGCCTTAATTCCATTGAGCGATGGGAAAGCTTATATTAGCAGGATTTTGTAACGGATATTTCGACAATAAAACACGTCGAACTCCTGATCGAGAGGTCGTGGGTTCGATCCTCCGTCGCGGCGACGTTATTTATCCTTGAGCAAGATAATTAATCCACATTGCTTAGTACTGGTTCTACCCAGGAAGCCATCGAGAGTGATTAATCTAAGTTGTAAGAACTTGTTTCGCAATCGATGTAAAATAAATATGTTTAAAAAATAAAACACGTTTACTGGAAAAAAAATGTGATAACCTGTTTAAAATTACCTATTAAATGTTTTAATTTTCACAATATGAAAACTTTTTAAGCCGAAATCAAAGTTTTATTTCATTTTCAACCCGTTTTTGCTTCTTGGAGAAGGGGTTGGATGGGGTATGAACGTTAATACTCGAACCACGTAATGATGGACAACTGTTTTACAGTGTAATTATACAGTGCCCTCCACAAGTCTCTTTACGACTGTTATAATCCCTATTGTATTACATGTTGAATCAATCAATTTTAAACTTGTAGAAAAAATTCTATCTATCATGTTGTTGATGGATAGACATTTAATTCATTTTTAATGTGCATGTTTTTTTATTTTCAAACTGTTGTCTGACCCACCCAGATGGAATAATGAAAGAATTTATATTCAAATTTTGCATTGATTTAAATGGAAACATTCTCCCATACACTTCTCAAAATGTTGGTTAATGTCATCAAAACTATTCTATGTATTACAAAGTGTAACGTGTACTATATGTAAACAGGAATTAATTAAGGATTTTTCAGTAAATTTTAAGGTATACATTAAATGGGGTTTACATGTAATGAGATTATAACAATGTGTAAAGAGAATTATGCAGGGCACTCTATATATATATATGATATACAGTGACTTCTAACATGTAAATAATGTTACGCCTAGAAGAACCAACATTCACTCGCAGAGATGTAATGTATAGGCTAATAGGAAACGTATGCTAACACATTCACTGCGAAAGATTAAATGTATGTGTGCAAAAAAATACGAAAGAAAGAAACCCGTCTGCTAAGATCACTTTTTCTGTCTCTAAAAAAATAAATATATTTTTGGACAGCTGATCTTGCAAAAGAGGTTCTGTATTGAGATTGATTGATTTCAAATGGCGGGTAGGCAAACTTTCAAGACGAGCACGATTAAAGAAGCTCTTACAGTCTTAACCAAATGGGTGACGGGGACTATTTTGTACATATTAATACCACCATTGGTATGGTGAAAGATCAAGTAGATGGTATGGGTTGGTTGAGGATTCTTTGATTTGCATTTACATTTAAAGGTTGAGAAAGCTCATTAAAAATAGTAGAATGGAACTTTTTTCAGTTTTTTTTTCGGAACAAAAACATTTTAAAGATATTTTAGTTTCCAAGTAAAATGTTGCCTGTATTAGAAATAGGTTGTTTGTGTAGTTATTTTGGTGGCATTTTAACAGATTTACATTTTAAATATTACCGTTTTCATGTGAAGTGCTGCAAAATTCAGTGAAGTCTGATGCTGATGGTGGTTATATTATCTACTGATATACCACACAAAAGCAGGTTTAAATCATTAAATTTTTCCAATGAGCTTTATCAGCCATTAAATGTATTAGGTAAAACATAACATGTATTTTTTTGGTTGTAGGTTAAATGCATTGGTATAAATTATAATATTTGCTAGCATTTTCATGTTGGGAGGACAAACAGGGAGTCGATTACCATATTCGACCGAACACAATGTGTAGTGCTGGAATCATTACGCGATCCCGCCTTAATTCCATTAAGCGATGGGGAAAGCTTATATGAGCAAGATACCCCAGCCAACCCCGTTGCTTCTTTGAGATGCGTTTGGATGGGGTATGAAAGTTAAAGGAGTTGATGCACTATTTTCAAACAATGTTTATTTCAAAGGGCTCGAAAAACTCCAAAAAATCTGAAAGAACTATCAAAATGCCATGAAAAATAAAGGAGGTATGACCTATTGAAAAATTGTAAAGAAACACAAATGGAGGCGGCCATCTTTAAACGATGACGTCGTCGTGCCTTTTTATCATATTGGCATACTGATTAAATGTCTTTTAAAGCAAAGAAAATCACTGGAAATGAAAAATAAGCATACGATTTTGTACATTTTACATCTGTATATTCATTTTTAATCAGTTTGCAGTGATTTTCTTTGCTTTATAGTATACTTTGTCAATATGTTATATATCGTAAAAAGGTGCGATGACGTAATCGTTTCAAGATGGCCGCCTCCATTTATGTTATTGCACATTTTCAATAGGTGATATCTCGTTTATTTTCATGGCATTTTGATAATTCTTTCAGCTATTTTTAAGGTTGTCGAAGCCCTTTTAAATAAATCTTGTTTGAAAATAGTGCATCAACCCCTTTAATACTAGGATCACGTAATGTGATGGCATTATAGAAACTTAACAGGACAATTTGAGGGAGTAAAATAAAGTTATATTTGTCGAACCTTTAAGCATGAAAACTCAAGACATAACTCTCCATCTCTTACATACAAGCAAAATATGAACTTTTAGTTAGGTAGTTTAAAGAAATACCAGTTAATCCTAAAAAAGAGTATTTGTAGTTTCAGCATATATGGAGTCGTGATGTCGAGTTTTTGAGCTTGAAAGTTTTAGATAAATATTACCATTGTTTGGATCAAATTGTGTCTATGCTCTCATATGTGACAAAAATTCAAAATTGTACTACAAGGGGAAGTTACTGTGGCATGTATTATATAAAGGGAGGTTACTGTGGCATGTATTGTGAAAGAAATGTGTTTTAAGATGGCGAGAAAAAAAGTGTGTTTTCTCTATGCGGACATCTTTCGAAACAAAGGCATTCTAAAATGCAAGAATAGTTGAATGTTAACAGAAAAGTAAGGTTGCCATAACAATTGTTAATAGACTGGAAATGATAGTATGATGATAACATTTTGAAGATATCTGTTGAAGGTTTTCCATCACAGACCTGTTCTGCTACCCTTGCCTCAACAGTTTCTGTCCCACCGAAAGTCTTATCAGAATGTTTGAATTATTCCAAGCTAATGTCAAGTTTTCCAAGCTAAGGTCAAATATTTCTTGGTAAGCAGGGCATAGTTTGCTATACTAAATAAACAATGATGGAATTACATTCTACTGGACTAAGTGTTCATCAATTGGACTGCAAGGAAAGTTTATTATTGTATATAATGTAACTTTGTTGATGGATTTTGTTGTACTTACTATTTACCACATACTTAATTGTAATAGGGAACTCTTATTAATAAAGACATTACTGTATGAGTGAGAATATTATTAGCACAGTTTACTTGGAAAAAATAGTGTAGAATTTTAGATATCCTGGATCTAATGAATTGACAACTGAGCCCAACTTGACTTCTGATCAACCTGCAGTTTGTTGCCTCCATGTTGTTATTTTTCTTAAATTTCATGTGTTGGTGCGCCTTAAAACCCCAATTCAATTCTTAAATTTCAGTGAATAATTTCCCCTTGTGGTTGCCGGGGTAGAATACAACCACTGCAAATCTGGCTAGAGGTAGAGAGTAGGACCCCCACCCCTTTATGTTCATTTTGTCATTTTTTATCATGCTCGTTCAAGGTCTTCGTCATGACACCGCGTATGCAAACGTGGAAACTTGGCTCCATCGTAAATGGAGTGTTTACTATAGAATTTCAGCAACTCTGCAGTTCTGCAGATAAGAATGTTCTAGGCCCATTCTCCATATTTTATCTAGATGTAAATGGAGGATGAACCTGGCATGTTTATTCCTTTTAGGCTCATATAACCTTTCATATGTTGGTGCGTCTTGAAACCCAATTCAGTTTAATTCAGTTAAGAATCGGTATATATGGCCTTAATATTAATAAGGGTTCCCAAACACCTGAATGCGAATAAATACCCAAAAGATATGAGTATGAACAGGGAGAGTTTGTATACCTCTCCTACAAACAAGGGATGTAATTGCAACAGAATGTTGGTACACTTATTACATGTATTGCCTCCCTTGCATCGATATGTGACTGCTTACAATCAAGGGACATAATTGACAAAGAACTTTGGTACACTAATATGTATTGCCTCCCTTGCATCAAGCTAGTTTGTGACTGCTTACAAAATCAAGGGACATAATTGACAAAGAACTTTGGTATACTAATATGTATTGCCTCCCTTACATTAAGCTATTATGTGACTGCTTACAATCAAGGGACATAAGGCTAAAGAATTTTGGTACACTATCACTTGTAGTGACACTGTTACTTGGTACTGTATCCCTTGCATCAAGCTTAGCTGAATATGCAATGGAATCACATACAAACAAGGGATATAATTGCTAAATAATTTTGGTGCACTTATTATATGTATTGTCTCCATTGCATCTAGCTATTATGTGACTGCTCACAATCAAGGGACATAATTGACAAAGAACTTTGGTACACTAATATGTATTGCCTCCCTTGCATCAAGTTATTATGCAACGGCTTACAAACAAGGGACATAATTGCTACATAATTTTGGTACACTCATGTATTGTCTCCCTTGCATCGTTATATACAATCAAGGGACATAATTGACAAAGAACTTTGGTACAGTATTACTTGAACTGTCTCCCTTGCATCAAGAAATGACTAAATATGCAATATTGCAATTTTGTAGCTGCTCAGCACAGAGGGCTGGTAATTGATCAGTGTTCAACAGGTTGTGTTTTTAAGTAGATATTGTAGGATTTGAAAGCTCAAACTTACTCAAAGCTGTAAGATCTGTTATTTGACAAAAATGTTGTTTGTTTCTATTTTATCTTAAAAACTAATGGAATTTTCATGTCAATGCTCCTGATTTGAATGATCGATAATAGCTTATTCTTATTATGTGATTGTTATTTTTGACATGACGTGTTTGTTACTTTATGGCTCTAAAGGCTGTAAATTTCTTGTTTTGTGTTGGTTTTTTGTATTTTTAGTTACACAAAATAATATTAAGCAAAACTTAAAGAAAAGTAATTTCGGTACAAGATTTTAATGAAATAGTGTTGCTCTTTAATTTAACATGCTGTTCTTCTTAACGTATTAATAGTTATTGTTTCAGCAATGATTATAATTGAAAGAAAATTGTTTTTTTTGACATGTGTGCTCTTATTTATTATATATATATTTTTTTGTATTTTTTTTAATTTAGTTGTATGTGAATCCATCCCATTGTTTATGACAATAAATAATGCCTTTGCTCTATATTGCTTTTGTTTATACTGTGTTCAACCCTCTTAATACTTTTATTAGCGGCTTCAGTAGTTCAGTGGAAAGGCCATGAGTTCCTCTGCTGGTGTGGGTTTTCTCCTTGGCATAGACATGTCTAAAGGAAATTTGTCCTTAATCTCATCTCCTACTGAGGTTGCTGTCCCACTAAAACCTAATAACGTGGGTTAATGTGATGCCATTTTACCTTAATTGAAAGATATTACAGGATTGTTCTCAGGGTATGTAAAACAGTTGGACAGGTATGTTAACATTTTACTATACAGATTTTGGTGGGTCATCTGCACTTGGGGAAACAGTTTTTCATGGCCTTATGACATCCTTTATACTTGCCGAGGTTGCCTGTTGTCGTAGGACTTAAATATACTACAACAAAATATTAAATTTGTTTTCGATCCGCCTTGCAATTCTGTGTTTTCTAAGCCTCGTCTGATAATCTTGAGAGTAAAATAACTGACAAAAAATATTCTCTATATATTATTGAACATACTGTAATAGACGATCTTACACGAGTGTTTGTTTTGTTAAGAAAAAGATGAAATAAGTTTGGCAAACCGGAAGTATACAGGCACATCAACACAGTATAGGTTATATCGAGCCACCCCAGACTCGTTTCATATTTTTTTCTATGAAATGACCGTTAGAGTAAGATTCTTATTCTCATACATGATTTAAGTTATTCACTAAAATAATTATTTGTTTTAATGGTGTTTTATGTCATTTTAAGCACATGTTAGGCCATATAATTACGACAGTCAATGTTTTTGTGGTGGAGGTAGACCACCCCATTATTAGCTCGACTGATCAGAGATCAGCAGAGCTTATGCCGTCGTCCGTCTGTCCGTAAACTTTCATTTGTAGCAACTACTGGTTGGATATTCATGAAACTTTACAGAAATGTTGCCAATGAAGTCTAGTTGATCCTAGCAAAAATTCATTTTGATGTAATATCCAAGATGGCCACCAAAGCTAAAAATAGATTTTTAAAATACAAGTTTGTAGCGACTACTTCTTGAAAGCTGTAAGTGATATTGATATGGGACTTTTTCTAAAATGATCAGCATGACATGACGTTGGTCCTTGTCGAAGCCAGCGGCCATCTTTGTTTACATAGAGTTATTTAGTAAAAACTTGTAGCGACTACTCCTCTGAAACTACTTGACAGATTTCCATGAAACTTCACAGGAATGTTGCTCTTGATGTCTTATTGATCCTAGCAAAATTTCAGGTCGGCCGGAAATTCAAGATGGCCGACATGGCTAAAAATAGATTTTCAAAATACAAGTATGTAGCGACTACTTCTTGAAAACTATAAGTGATATTGATATGGGACTTTTTCTAAAATGATCAGTATGACATGATGTTGATCCTTGTCAAAAATTATTTTGATTTGATGTTCAACATGGCCACCAGCGGCCATCTTTGTTTACATAGAGTCATATAATGAAAAACTTGATTTTCACGGAACTTCACAGGAATGCTGATCTAGCTATCAAAAACCTATCGGTAGAGCTTCAAGGTCATTGACCTCTTTTTCCTGGGTAGAACCAGTACTGTATACCTCCCGCCATCTGTAAGAATCTTTCTCACTTGATAAGTCAAGCTCCCTGTTGGATTCGAACCCGTAGCGGTGGTAACTAGCGATATTGCCATTTAAAAAATACAATCTTCTGCCCCATGATTATTATTATCTTTGAACATTGCATGATGTCATCCGATGCTATTAAACGTGATATTATTATACCTCACATTTAAACTGATTCTTACGGCATTTTCGCCCTCGATCGATACTAGTATCATCCCTCGTGTTTGGCGCTTGGAATTACGGGGGGAAAAATAGTCCGGTCAGGTGATTTGCATATATATAGCCAGGGACCAAAACCCAGGTTTTAGGACCCAATCTGGACACGCTGGACAAAAGCACCAAACTTTCCTCAAATGTGTGTTTTATATTTCTATGTATTTTTAAAAGGGTCCCCAAAGGTTCGTTAATCCCTAAATGTATTAGGATTATATGCACACCGAATTACCGCACCACGGATGAAATCCTGAAAAATCAGGAGGGAACCTGCCGAATATCAGTGATGAATTTGAAAAATTCGAAATGACGTCGGTATGATACTTACGGATGGTGGAGGTACTGTACAGTACTGGTTCTACCCAGAAAAAGTGGGTGGTGTTAGTCCGCCTCAAAACAAAATCTACTGTCATATATAACCTTACATATGTTGAAAGTGACATAAAACACCATACAAACAAACTCCTGTATAAAATGCCTATACCTTGTCATGGAATATTTTATACCGTTTCCCGATTTTGATGCGGAGTTGTGAAAAAATAAAGTCATGTTTCATGATTGTGACGTGGCAGCAAGTAAATAAAAAGTTTTGGTTTTTCACGCTCGGCACGCTATGTGCTATGTGCAAATGAATCGATGTACCCTTTATCAGGGAGTAAGTATACTTACTCCATGCCTTTATTAGTCCCCCACCGGTCCCGGTTTGCACCCTGTCCGTCCTTCCGTCCGTCCTTCCAAAATGCATGTCCGGTCCATATTTTCAATACTATAAGACTGAGGTACCAAACTTGGTATGTGGATACATCTTGGGATAGCGGTGTGTCGCGTACCAAAATAAGGTCACTGTGACCTTGACCTGTGACCTCTCATAGAAAATGCTTGTCCGGACCGTATTTTCAATACTATAACACTTAGAGATGCCAAACGTGGTATGTGAATACATCTTGGGATAGCCGTGTGTCGCGTACCAAAATAAGCGCATTGTGACCTTGACCTTGATCTTTGACCATCATAGAAAATGTCTGGAAAATGTTTGTCGGGGCCGGTGGGGGACTATGTATTGCCCTGGAATTCTTGATGCTCTTGTTAATTATGTTATATGGTTAAAATGGGAATATAATGTGTAAAAAATGTTTTAAAGATTATAAATCTTGTTTTTATTGACCGTAACTTTTTACTTAAATCAAAACTGATCAAAAAATGAATAAAAATTATCCTTCAACTGGGAAGTGAATATTGTCAACCTTTGACAAAGTAATGTCGACCTTGACTATGCCTCGGTCGACATCATTTTCCTCAGGTTGACAAAATCCACTGGCATACAAGCGGCGGCATTTGAATAAATTATGGAAGATCTTGCACAAGTGCTTGTTTAGTACTGAATTTAAAAATAAGTTGGATACAGTCGTATGATGCTGTGGCAAGCATCATATCAATTGTATCCAACAAGTTTGATAAATACAATATTAAATGGCACAAATGCACGATTCTATTTATCACTTCACATCAAAAATGCTAAATAATGTACACTTATTAATGTAGCTGCTCATATATACATGTATCATTGTCTTACGATGTTGCTTCTGTTTTCTCTGTAGCAGACCGAGCAGTCGGTACACTGGCTTCCTATGATATCAAGGGTTCTATGGTATCACAGTAGTGTCCAATCTATAAAACAGTATGCATCTCGACTAAAATATGATAATTGTTAGCTCGACTATTCCAAGAATAAGGGAGACCATGTAATCATCCCGGCGTCGGCGTCCCACATCAAAGTTAGCGTGTAAGCTGTGTTACAAGTCTATATCTCTTACATTTCTTATCCTAGCACAACCAAATTTAGCCATGGGCTTCCTTATAGCATTATCTTAAGGGCTGCATAAGCAATTGTGGTTTCTGTAACCCATGGGCTCCCATGGACCCCAAATTATCCTCCCCCCTTATCCCCCCCCCCCCCACCACCACCTCACCTCCCTCCCCCCTTATCCCCCCCCCCCCCCCCCCCCCCCCCCCTCATTGACCTCTTGTTCCTGGGTAGAACCAGTACTGTATACCTCCCGCCATCTGTAGGAATATTTCTCCACTTGATAAGTCAAGCTCCCTGTTGGATTCGAACCCGTAGCGGTGGTAACTAGAGATATTGCCATTTAAAAAATACAATCTTCTGCCCCATGATTATTATTATCTTTGAACATTGCATGACGTCATCCGATGCTATTAAACGTGATATTATTATACCTCACATTTAAACTGATTCTTACGGCATTTTTGCCCTCGATCGATACTAGTATCATCCCTCTTGTTTGGCGCTTGCAACTACGGGGGGAAAAATAGTCCGGTCAGGTGATTTGCATATATATAGCTAGGGACCAAAACCCAGGTTTTAGGACCCAATCTGGACACGCTGGACAAAAGCACCAAACTTTCCTCAAATGTGTGTTTTATATTTCTATGTATTTTTAAAAGGGTCCCCAAAGGTTCGTTAATCCTTAAATGTATTAGGATTATATGCACACCGAATTACCGCACCGCGGATGAAATCCTGAAAAATCAGGAGGGAACCTGCCGAATATCAGTGATGAATTTGAAAAATTCGAAATGACGTCGGTATGATACTTACGGATGGTGGAGGTACTGTACAGTACTGGTTCTACCCAGAAAAAGTGGGTGGTGTTAGTCCGCCTCAAAACAAAATCTACTGTCATATATAACCTTACATATGTTGAAAGTGACATAAAACACCATACAAACAAACTCCTGTATAAAATGCCTATACCTTGTCATGGAATATTTTATATCGTTTCCCGATTTTGATGCGGAGTTGTGAAAAAATAAAGTCATGTTTCATGATTGTGACGTGGCAGCAAGTAAATAAAAAGTTTTGGTTTTTCACGCTCGGCACGCTATGTGCTCTGTGCAAATGAATCGATGTACCCTTTATCAGGGAGTAAGTATACTTACTCCATGCCTTTATTAGTCCCCCACCGGTCCAGGTTTGCACCCTGTCCGTCCTTCCGTCCGTCCTTCCTTCCAAAATGCATGTCCGGTCCATATTTTCAATACTATAAGACTGAGATACCAAACTTGGTATGTGGATACATCTTGGGATAGCGGTGTGTCGCGTACCAAAATAAGGTCACTGTGACCTTGACCTGTGACCTCTCATAGAAAATGCTTGTCCGGACCGTATTTTCAATACTATAACACTTAGAGATGGCAAACGTGGTATGTGAATACATCTTGGGATAGCCGTGTGTCGCGTACCAAAATAAGCGCATTGTGACCTTGACCTTGATCTTTGACCATCATAGAAAATGTCTGGAAAATGTTTGTCGGGGCCGGTGGGGGACTATGGATTGCCCTGCAATTCTTGATGCTCTTGTTAATTATGTTATATGGTTAAAATGGGAATATAATTTGTAAAAATGTTTTAAAGATTATAAATCTTGTTTTTATTGACCGTAACTTTTTACTTAAATCAAAACTGATCAAAAAATGAATAAAAATTATCCTTCAACTGGGAAGTGAATATTGTCAACCTTTGACAAAGTAATGTCGACCTTGACTATGCTCGGTCGACATCATTTTCCTCAGGTTGACGAAATCCACTGGCATACAAGCGGCGGCATTTGAATAAATTATGGAAGATCTTGCACAAGTGCTTGTTTAGTACTGAATTTAAAAATAAGTTGGATACAGTCGTATGATGCTGTGGCAAGCATCATATCAATTGTATCCAACAAGTTTGATAAATACAATATTAAATGGCACAAATGCACGATTCTATTTATCACTTCACATCAAAAATGCTAAATAATGTACACTTATTAATGTAGCTGCTCATATATACATGTATCATTGTCTTACGATGTTGCTTCTGTTTTCTCTGTAGCAGACCGAGCAGTCGGTACACTGGCTTTCCTATGATATCAAGGGTTCTATGGTATCACAGTAGTGTCCAATCTATAAAACAGTATGCATCTCGACTAAAATATGATAATTGTTAGCTCGACTATTCCAAGAATAAGGGAGACCATGTAATCATCCCGGCGTCGGCGTCCCACATCAAAGTTAGCGTGTAAGCTGTGTTACAAGTCTATATCTCTTACATTTCTTATCCTAGCACAACCAAATTTAGCCATGGGCTTCCTTATAGCATTATCTTAAGGGCTGCATAAGCAATTGTGGTTTCTGTAACCCATGGGCTCCCATGGACCCCAATTATCCTCCCCCCTTATCCCCCCCCCCACCACCTCCCTCCCCCTTATCCCCCCCCCCCCCCCCCCCCCCCCCCCCCCCCCCCCCCCCCCCCACCACCACCACCACCCTTCATACGAAACTATTTTTTTATTTATTTTTTTTCATATTTCTGTGTTGTTTTATTCAATTCTTACACATATCTTCTTACATGTATATATATGATGCCCCTCCCATCACCCACCCACCCCCTCCCAAATCTCCTCCCGCCTAGAATAGAATAATTTGAAATAAAGTTTTCATTTTTCTTAGTTTCTATATGTATGTAATTCCATGTTATTGAATTGAAAGTCTGGTAATTCTAGGAATTTGAAACAAACACATTCTCTATTCTCTATGTTAAGGTAACACTTTGTCATTGACCCGAATATCATGATAGATATTTTTCAAAAATCAACTGACAAAGATTATGTTTAATGTTTACAAATATAGGTAATTTAATCTATATAACAAACCATTGTATTGAACAAGGGAGGTAACCAAACACTCCAGTCTGAACTTTGCAATTTTCAGTAAAATTTTAATCTTTATTCAGATAGTGGGTATTTAGAAATGATAAATTTATCGATGACTGATTCAACTATTAATACATACATTCAAAGTTTAACTTTAGGCCAGGAAATTTGAAAGGATATTAGGATGATTTTTAGCTCTACTTGCCTAAGTCATCCAATCTTTACAGAACTTTACCAGATTGTTAATCAATGAAAGCGCGGACAAGTTTGAAGACCAGCCTAATCGGACCAGTACCATCGAATTTATGCTCTGGATTTAGTTTAAAATACTGAATTTTGCTTCGTTCAGACAATACGGCCTTCATTTTTTATCTGAGCTTTACCTAACTTTACCACATTACCAATATCAATGAAAGCTCAGACAAGATAAAAAAAACCAGCCAATCGGACCAGTAACTTGATTTAGTTAAAAATGCCATATTTTGCCTCAAGATGATATGGCCTTCATTTTACATCTGATCTTTACCAAACTTTTCTTGATTGTTAATATCAATAAAAGCTTGGACAAGTTTGAAAACCAACCAGATCGAACCAGTCTTAATATATGCTATATTTAATATTTGCAATCTATCAAAAAAACAAGAGGCCAAGAGGGCCTGTGGACGCTCTACTGGCTCAAGATAAAGTTTATGTATAAGGGGCCATAAGTCTTTCAAAAATCATTCAACCAGAACATGGCAATGACAGGTGCAACTAGCTTAGTACTGATCATCCTCGCCTTAACAAAGCAAAATATAGGGTTTTTAACTAAATCAAGGGCCATAACTCCACTGTTACTGGGCCGATCTGGCTGGTTTTCGAACTTGACCGAGCTGTCATTGATATTAACAATCTAGTAAAGTTTCATAAAGATCGCATGAAAGATGAAGGCCCTATCGAATTAACGAGGCAAAATATAGCAATTTCAACTAAATCAAGGGCCATAACTCATCTGTTACTGGTCCGATCTGGCTGGTTTTCGAAACTGAGCTGTCATTGATATAAACAATCAGGTAAAGTTTTGTAAAGATCAGATGAAAGATGAAGGCCCTATCGAATTAACGAGGCAAAATATAGCACTTTTAACTAAATCAAGGGCCATAACTCCACTGTTACTAATCCGATCTGGCTGATCTTCGAAATATTCAAGCTTTCATTATATAAACAATCTGGTAAAGATTGGTAAAGATCGAATGAAAGATAAAGGCCCTATCGTCTTAACGAGGCAAAATATAGCATTTTTAATTAAATCAAGGGCAATAACTCCGCTGTTAATTGTCCGATCCAGCTAGTTGTTGAACTTGTCCTAGCTCTCATTTATATAACAATCTGGTAAAGTATGGTAAGGATTGGATGAAAGATGAAGGCCCTATCATCTTAAATGAGGCAAAATATAGCAATTTTAACTAAATCAAGGGCAATAACTCTGCTGTTTATGTTCCGATCTAGCCGGTTTTCGAACTTGTCAGAGCTTTCATTGGTATTAACAATCTGTGCAAGTTTGGTAAAGATCAAATAATAAATGAAGGTGCTAGAGTGTTCACAAGGCTTAATATGACATTTCAGCAAAACAAGGGCCATAACTCCGGTGAAATTATTTCCATCTTGCAGTTTTCGAACTTGTCCGAGCTTTCATTGATATAAAGACACTGGCAAAGTTAAGTAAAGGTCTGATTAATATTGAAGGCCCTAGAGTGTTCACAAGGCAGAAAATAGCATTTTTCAGAAAAAACAAGGGCCATAACTCTGGTGTTACTGAACCAATTTAGCTGATTTTCGAACTTGTCGAAGCTATCATTGGTATTAACAATCTGTGCAAGTTTGGTAACGATCAAATAATAAATGAAGGTGTTAGAGCGTTCACAAGGCAGAACATGGCAATTTTCAGAAAAAATAAGGGCCATAACTCCGGTGTTACTGATCCGATTTGGCGGTTTTGAACTTGTTTTGAGCTTTCATTGATATAAAGACACTGGCAAAGTTTCGTAAAGATTCGATTTATATTTTTAGCTTTGGCCGCCATCTTGGATATCAAATCAACTTGATTTTTTGCTTTGATCAACTTCGTATATAATCGACATACCCATAATTAAATTACACATAATTTGAACTCCTAAGTCCATATCTACAATAAGCTAAACTATTCACTACTACACTCGGTAATCCCCGTACAACGCACTTGCTATTTCCGTTATATTTCGGAATGTATGGGCTTTTACCCATAACCGTATTTCTTTGTTAAAGTTCTCCGGCCATGTTTTGTTTCATGAACATGTTTATTTTAATCGAAATCAATATATACAATTCGCTGTGAAATTCGAGAATAAGATTGTGTTTGATGACGTAGACAACTTTGAACAGGTACATTAATCCACAGGTAAATGTATTTATCAATTATCTGGCAATAGTTGTGGAGCTATACAATTCAGATTTACCTCATTTCCCTGTGCTGTCACGCAGTGGTAAAAGTAGTATTACGTCATGCAAATAATACTTATTTTACATACAACTTAGGTACCGACCATTTTGATTTCTGGTGGGGGGCCTGGGATTTTTTTTGAAAAAATATTCTGGCCCTTGAATTGCTGAAAAAAAAAAATCCTGGCTCTGACTTGAAGGAAAAAAAATAAACAGTCCCTCAAATTGTTGGAAAAAAATAATCTGGCTCTGAGTCCAATTAGAGAAAAAAATATGGCTCCCTCTTCAGTTTATAAGATAAATGTAGATCTACTTCATCAGCCACTGGATTCAACATGGAGATGTTTTAACCACAATCTGGCTACATCCACAACTTCTGCCCAGAAGTTTATTGAAATCTCAAGTTGAAATGAGTTGTAGAAGACAGTGATAGTATTCATGTTGTAATAAATGTGATGTGCATAGATCATGGTAGTAATACATGTGGTATACATTAGTCATGGTAGTTATAAATGTAGTATACACTGGCAATGGTGGTAGTAAATTGTGTGGTATAAAGTGTTATAAAGTGATCATAGTAGTAATTTGGTTTACGTACATTGGTCATGGTAGTAATGAACATGATATTCATATAAAGTCATGGTTATAATTAATGTGGTATACATAATTCATGGTTGTAATAAGGCCATTATTTTTTATAATTTGTTTTACGAACCCTCCTACGGCAAAACGAAATTAGGTATTTTATTTTTCCATAGGGAATTGATGGTTCTTAAAAATAATAAAAAATAATGGCCTAAATGTGATATACATTGGTCCTGGTAGTATGTAAATATTGCAATCCTGTGAGGGTGACAGTGAACATTTGTCAAACTTCTAAGGCTATTTATTTTATTATACTGAAAAATATGTTTGAAAAAGATATTTGGTTCTGCTAAATATTCCTTTGAAATACATGGTCACTTCTCTGTTCAAAATCACTATTCTCAGCACCTAGAAAACATTTTTTGGCGGATGGTTCTTTGTTTTCTTCGGAATCTTCAGCTGTGAACTCACGAGTAAACTTCAAATCATCTTCAGAAAGTTGTGCAAACTGTGTGAGCCATTTTAGTAAATGTTCACTGATTTTCATTTGTGTATGTAGACATACACTTTTCAGCATTGGACATCCCAATACATAATTATAAAACTTGCTTTGACTTCACAATCATAAGACAGTATTATACTGGGGTGACATTACTTTTCAGCATTGGACATCCCAATACATAATTATAAACTTGCTTTGACTTCACAATCATAAGACAGTATTATACTGGGGTGACATTACAAAAAAAATACTATCATTCAGCGACTCACTCTACATTACAAGCGGTATGCGATATTACAAAAATGGGGAAAATAACAGTCTTTGAACATTGAACATGGATGTTTGACATGAGGTATATTATTAATAAATATGGTATCAAGTGGTCATGGTAGTAATAAATGTAGTATGCATAGCTCATGGTAGTAATACATGGGGTATTCAGTGGTCATGGTAATAATGAATGGGGTATTCAGTGGTCATGGTAGTAATAAATGTGGTATTTAGTCTTAGTAGTCATGGTAGTACTAAATGTGATATACAGTGGTCATGATAGTAATACTTGCAATATGCAGTGGACATGGTAGTAGAAAATGTGGTAAAGAGTAGCCATGACAGTTATAGATGTGATGTACTTTGGGCATGTTAGTAATCAATGTAGTATGCAGTGGTCATGACAGTATTACAATACAAGGGTCCTGGTACTTGTGCGATGGACTTTGTGAATATCATCAACAAGTAAAATGGACTTAAGAAGCAGCTTCAGCCACATGCAATACCAGGTTACAGACAAAGCCATGCGCTATATGCCAGTGTTACAAAGAATGGTATGAACTGGTAGTCATTGCCAGTACAAAACGATCCCCTACCAAACAAAACATCCAATCAATTCATAATTCAGAAGAGCAAAAGGGGGCTCATATAGAAAGCCAGACAAGTACAAGCATAACTAAATATTAACACCAGCACATGAAGTTCTATCCACCAAATATGGAAAGATCCATATTAAACAAAACAGCTGTCGAAAGGACAGCATTCTCCACTATTCAAGTCAATTTAAACATGGTCACTGACACTTCTGTCCTCACCAACCATGGTGCCAGTTCATTCACAAGGTCAAGTCTTAATTGTGGAGGTTAATAGGTGGTGGCGACTGAGGTGAGGGTGTAGGGGTGCGGGGAGGGGATGGTCAGTGAACATATATACCAAATATCAAAGCAAGACCTTCAATACCCCAGAAAGAATATGAACTTGAAGAGGGGTGGGAGGGGAAGTGAAGTGTTACTGAATAGGGAAAAAACACAGAAATAATACAATATTTTTATTGGAGATGGGGGTTGAAGGGTGTTGGGAAGGGGATGGAAGAGAACAGGATGGATGCAGACATGGAAACTGAAGAATAGAAAAAGGGCCATAATTTTGCTATAATGCAATACAGAGTTATGGAACATGTGTCTGCTAGCATTCACGCTTTACTGAAGTGTATTAATAATTAACAATCACCTATTGAAATAAATGACTTGCCTAAAAACTTTAACCAGCATTTTGAAGTCGAAAAAAAACTAACAACTGAAAACCAACCCTGACGACGCAGACGTTGAGTAGATCTACAACAGCTCTTCTTATTCTACGAATAGTAAAACTTAAAAAACAAATATCTGGCTTTCAAGTTCACAAAAAAAAAATAATCTGGCCAGTGTATTAGTCGAAATAAAAATCCCTGGCTTTAAGAATGAAAAAAAAAAAGTCCGGCTCAAAGGAAAATCCAAGGCCCCCCCCCCCCCCCCCCCCCCCCCCCGAGATCAAAATGGTCGGTCCCTTAGTAGCGGATTTAATATATGTTTCTCTCTGGGACTATCAAAAATGTTCATATGATGTTTAAGAGTTAAATGTGTTAATTGATAATACTACAAAAAGGATGGCCATTCATCTTTAAGGATGTGTAATGCACAATAAGTGTTCGTATTTTGGCACTATTCGATGGGGCCCCTACACCTGTACACAGGGTTTTACAGGGCAATCAGGTCAAGAAACACAACACATTGCATGTCCTTGTCCAAATTTGAATGCATTTGATTCTAAGGTCAATTAGGGCACCTGGGGTCTTCCTCCACCAATGGAAGTTGGAAAGTCGCCATATGACCTTAGCTGTTGATGCGACTATAAAATCCAATTCAGTTAAAAGTGGCGTTAATATATAATACATATGTATTTTTATAATGAAAAAAACAGGTTTACTTTATTTATGGCATGCCTGAGAGTACTTTCTATTGTCCAAAGTCGTATGATATATTCAATACGGGAAAACGAAATTGTACTGATATTTCGTATACAAGGCAAGGGGGCGTTGCTAGCGATAAAAAGTTGTAGAATGTTACACGCATATATCATGAAAATATCTCGGCTTACGACTCCATATATTTCATGATATATGCTCGTAACACCTCATTGACATTCTATAACTAATACATAATAAAACAAATAGTTGTAAACTTATACATAGAGACTATAAACAGAAGTAGAGGGAGGGAGCGTAGCGACCGGCCACGATCTCAATCCGATGTATAGGATGGAGGTTATGAAAAGAAATCTTCACCATTAAGAGACCGCGGTTTCATAATGGTGAAGATTTCACTTCATAGACTCTATCTGCTTAGTGTTTACCCTACTTTTT
>JAWPHD010009039.1:0-108366 GCA_037043455.1 Cyrtodaria siliqua | reverse complement strand
GAACAATACATCATCATCATCATCATCATCTATCAATCTAGTCAGCAGCAGCAGCAAACATCAACAACATCCTGAAAAAACAACAACAACATGACCTGAAACAAAGAACCTGAACAAACAAGCAACAAGCAACAACAACAGCAGCATACAGCAACAACAACCTGAAAACAACAACAAAGACCTGAACAAACCTGAACAATTGCAGCAGCAACAGCAACAACAACAAACAACAACCGCAGCAACCTGGAAAACAACAGCAAACAACAACTACACGTACAAAGACCCTGAACCACAGCAACTGTCAAACTGCAACAGCAACTAGCAGCAGCAGCAAGCAGCAAAAAAAAACACACACAACAACAGCATAATCATCATCATCATCAGTAGCAGCAGCAGCATCAACAAACCTGAACAAATAACCTAAACAGCAGCAGTCAGCAACAACAACAGCAGCAACAACAACAGCAACAGCAGCTGTCAGCAGCAGCATCCTTAAACAACAACAACAACAACAATGACCAGAACAAATAACCTGAACAGCAGCAACAGCAAAAAACAACAGTCAGCATAAGCAGTTAGCAATAACAAGCAGCAGCAAGACAACAACACTTGAGATAAGAGAAAAGAAGAAATAAAACAAAAATAAAACAATTAAAACAACAACAAAACTAAATAACAATCAACTGAACAAATAACCTGAACAATTGCATCATCATCATCATCATCGATCATCGTCATCAGCAGCAGCAGCAGCAGCAACATCCTGAAAAACAACAACAACTATGACCTGAACAAAAGAACCTGAACAACAGAAACAGTAAAAACAACAGCAGCAACAGCAGACAGCAACAGCAACAACAACCTGAAAAACAACAAAGACCTGAACAAGAATAACCTGAACAATAGCACCAGCAACAGCAACAACAACCACAGTCAGCAACCTGGAAAACAACAACAACAACAACAATCTACCCGTACAAAGAAACCTTAACTACAGCAACTGCAACAACAACACAGCAGCAGTTCAGCAGCAGCAAAAAAACACACAAGAACACTACAGCATAATCATCATCATCATCAAGTGAAGCAGCAGCAGCAGCAGCAGCAAAAACCTTAGAACTAACAACACCTACATCCTGAACAAAAGAACCTGAACAATAGCAACCGCAACAGCAGCAGCAGCAACACAAACAATCCCTGAACCTGAACAATACTACATCATCATCATCATCATTCAGTAGCAGCAAGCAGCAAACAACAAACATTCCTGAAAACAACAACAAAAATTGATCTGAACAAAGAACCTTGAACAACAGCAACCATCAGCAACAGCAGCAACAAGCAACAACACACCTGAAAAACAACAAAAGACCTGAACAAACCCGAACAAATAGCAGCAGCAACAGCAACAACAACAACAGCAGCTAACCTTGAAAAACAACTAGCAACTAACTCAACTATCCCGTACAAAGACCCTGAACTACAGCAACTGCAAACAACAACAGCAGCAGCAGCAGCAAAAAAAATAACACAACTACAGCATTAATCATCATCATCATCAGTAGCAGTCATCAGCAATAAACAACAACCTGAACAAACAACCTGAACAGCAGCAGCAACAGCAGCAAAACTACAACAACAACAAAACTACAACAATTGGCAAACAACAACAATGAGATGTGAACATCAATAATACAGACATGAACAAAAAGCAAACAACAGCATAATTATCATCTATCATCATTAGTAGCAACAAACAACCTTAAAAACAACAACCAAAGGCAGCAGCAGCAGCAGCATCAACAACAACAGACAGCAGCAACAACAGCATAATCAGTAGCAATAACAGCAGCAGCAACACAACAACATGAGAAAGAAAAAGGAAATCAAACAAAAATAAAACAATAAAACAACAACAAAACAATTACAATCACCTGAACAAATAACCTGAACAATTAGCAATCATCAGCATCATCAGCATCATCAGCAGCAGCAGCAGCAGCAGCAGCAGCAGCAGCAGCAACATCCTGAAAAACAACAACAACAATGACATGAACAAAGAACCTGAACAACAGCAACAGCAAACAACAACAGCAGCAACAACTACCTGAAAAACAACAAAGACCTGAACAAAGAACCTGAACAATAGCAACAGCAGCAGCAACAAAACAACAACAACAAAACATCGGCAACAACAACAATGATATGAAAATACAACAACAACAATACAGACATGAAACTAAAACAACAACAGCATGAATCAATCATCATCATCATCAGTAGCAGCAACAACAACCTGAAAACAACAACAATGGCCTGAACAAATAACCTGAACAGCAGCAGCAGCACAACAACAAGCAGCAACAGTAGCAGTAGCAACCTTAAAACAACAACAACACTGAGAAACAACAAACAATGACCTAAACAAACTTGAACAACAGAAACAGTAACAACAACAGCAGCAGCAACACAACAACCTGAAAAAGAAAAAGAAATCAAACAAAATAAAACAAAAAACAAAACAATAACAAACACACCTGAACAAATAACCTGAACAATACATCATCATCATCATCATCATCATCAGTAGCAGCAGCAGCAGCAGCAGCAGCAGCAACAACAACATCCTGAAAAACAACAAACAATGACCTGAACAAAGAACCTGAACCAACAGCAACAGCTAACAACAACAACAGCAGCAACAGCAACAACAACCTGAAAAACAACAAAAGACCTGAACAAACCTGAACAATTGCAGCAGCAACAGCAACAACAACAACAGCAGAGCAACCTTGAAAACAAACAGCAACAACAACTACCTGTACAAAGACCCTGAACTACAGCAACTGCAACAACAACTAGCAGCAAGCAGCAGCAAAAAACACACAACAACAGACATAATCATCAATCATCATCATGCAGCAGCAGCAACACTTAAAAACAACAACAACAACAATGACCAGATCAAATAATAACCTGAACAGCAGCAACAGCAAAAAACAAACAGCAGCAGAAGCACCAAAAACAACAACATCATAAATCAACAACAGCAAACCTGAAAAACAACAACAAACAGCTGAACAATGAACCTGAACAGCAGCACACAAAACAACAACAAAAACTACAACAATGGCAATAACAACAAAAACACACGATGTGAACATCAACAATACAGACAATGAAACAAAAAGCAACAACAGCAATAATTATCAATCATCATCATTAGTAGCAAACTACAACCCTAAAAAACAACAACAAATGACCTCAACAAAGAACCTGAGCAACAGCAACATGAAAAAACAACAACAACAATGACCTGAACAAAAACAGCAGCAAGCAAGCAGCAAACAACCTGAAAAAAACAACAACAACGAATTGAACAAAGAACCTGAACAACAGCAACCACAAGGGCAGCAACAACAACAAGCAGCAACAAACAGCATAATCAGTAGCAATAACAGCAGCAGCAACACAACATGAAAAAAGAAAAAAGAAATCAAACAAAATAAAACAATTAAAAAAACAAAACAAAAATAAACAATCACTCCTGAACAAATAACCTGAACAATAGCATCATCATCATCATCATCATCATCATCGTCATCAGCAGCAGCAACATCCTGAAAAACAACAACAACAATGACCTGAACAAAGAACCTGAACAAACAGCAACAGCAACAACAACAGCAGCAACAGCAAACAACTATCTGAAAAAACAACAAAGACCTGAACAAAGAACCTTGAACAATTAGCAACAGCAACAACAGCAGCAACAGCAACAAAGCTACCTGTAAAACAACAAAGACCTGAACAAAGAACCTGAACAATTAGCAAACAGCAGCAGCAACAAAACAACAACAACAAAATAATCGGCAACAATGATATGAACAACAACAACAATACAAGACATGAACTAAAACAACAACAGCACTAATCATCATCAATCATCAGTAGCAGCAACAAACAAACCTGAAAACAACAAACAAGTGACCTGAACAATAATAACCTGAACAGCAGCAGCAGCAACAAACAACAGCAACAGTAGCAGCAGCAACCTTAAAAACAACAAACAACCTGAGAAACAAGAAACAATGACCTAAAACAAACTTCAACAACAACAGCAGCAGCAGCAACACAACAACCTGAAAAAGAAAAAAGAAATCAAACAAAAATAAAACAATAAAACAAACAACAAAACAATAACAATCACCTGAACAAATAACCAGAACAATACATCATCAATCATCATCATCATCATCAATCAGTAGCAACACCAACATCCTGAAAAAACAACAAACAACAATGACCTGAACAAAGAACCTGAACAACAGCAACAGCAACAACAAACAGCAACAGCAAAAACAACCTGAAAAACAACAACGACCTAAACAAACCTGAACAATAGCAGCAGCAGCAGCAACAACAACAACAACAGCACCAACCTGTAAAAACAACAAACAACAACAACTACCCGTACAAAGAACCTGAACTACAGCAACTGCAACAAACAACAACAGCAGCAGCAGCAGGCAGCAAAAAACACACAACAACAAACAGCATAATCATCAATCAATCATCAGTAGCAAGCAAGCAGCAGCAACAACAACAACCTTAAAAATTAACAAACACCAATATCCTGAACAAAAGAACCTGAACAATAGCAAACAGCAACAACAGCAGCAACAAACAACAACAACATCAGCAGCAGCAACAGCAGCATAATCAGTAGCAATAACAGCAGCAGCAAACACAACAACCTGAAAAAAGAAAAAAGAAATCAAACAAAAATAAAACAATAAAACAACAAAAACAATAACAATCACACTGAACAAATAACCTGAACAAGATTCATCATCATCATCATCAACAGTACTGCTGCAGCAGCAACAACAACATCCTGAAAAACAATACAACAATGACCTGAACAAAGAACCTGAACAACAGCAACAGCAACAACAACAGCAGCAAACAGCAACAACAACCTGAAAAACAACAAAGACCTGAACAAACCTGAACAATAGCAGCAGCAACAGCAACAACAACAACAGCAGCCACCCTGGAAAACAAACAACAACAACAACTACCCGTACAAAGACCCTGAACTACAGCAACTGCAACAACAACAGCAGCAGCAGCAGCAGCAGCAGAAGACAAAAAAACACAACAACAGCAATAATCATCATCATCATCAGTAGCAGCAAGCAGCAACAACATGAACAAATATACCTGAACAGCAGCAGCAGCAACAACAACAGCAACAGCAGCTGCAGCAGCAGCAACCTTAAAACAACAACAATGACCAGAACAAAATAACCCTGAACAGCAGAAGCACCAAAAACAACAACATCATATTCAACAACAGCAACAACAACCTGAAAAACAACAACAAACAGCTGAACAATGAACCTGAACAATAGCCAACAGCAGCAACAAAACAACAACAACAAAACTACAACAATGGCAACAACAACAACAACAATGATGTGAACAACAACAATACAGACATGAACAAAAGCAACAACAGCATAATTATCATCATCATCATTAGTAGCAACAACCTAAAAACAACAACAATGACCTCAACAAAAGAACCTGAGCAACAGCAACATGAAAAACAACAACAACAATGACCTGAACAAAAACAGCAGCAGCAGCAGCAACAACCTTAAAACAACAACAACAATGAACAGAACAAATAACCTGAACAGCAACAGCAGCAACAGCAGCTGCAGCAGCAGCAACCTTAAAACAACAACAACAATGAACAAGAACAAATAACCTGAACAGCAGCAACAGCAAAAAACAACAGCAGCAGAAGCACCAAAAAACAACAACATCATAATCAACAACAGCAACAACAACCTGAAAAACAACAACAAACAGCTGAACAATGAACCTGAACAATAGCAACAGCAGCAACAAAAACAACAAAACTACAAACAATGGCAACAACAACAACAACAACAATGATGTTGAACAACAACAATAGACATGAAGAAAAGCAACAACAGCATAATTATCATCTATCATCATTAGTTAGCAAACAACAAACATAAAAACAACAACAATGACCTGAACAAAGAACCTGAGCAACAGCAACATGAAAAACAACAACAATGACCTGAACAAAAAACAGCAGCAGCAGCAGCAGCAACCACCTGAAAAACAACAACAACGAATTGAACAAATAATACTGACTATAATATCTGTTATAGTCAACGGTTATTGGAGGCAACACTAGCTGTAGATAATTATTGAGATTGAGTAAATTTCACGGTGCATTTTTTACATGCACACCGGCTGTCAAGATTTTAAACAGAGAGGTATGATGTTTTTTGAGCTTACAGTTAAAAACTTAATTTCCCTCCCTCCCGACCCACAGGATCATTGATTTAAATCGACACTAGTGTCATCACATTGTAATAAGTACAAAAAGAGTATGATAATGGGCCTTTGGAAAACGGCCGAGCACGGACACATACGAAAATATTGCAGTCTCGGTTTTGGTTGAGACTGTTCATGAGTGGGAGTGAGGACATGCTAGCTAACCACTCACGTCCTCTAGCCTCCGGGTTGAGCAGAACTTAATTATTCATAAAAATCAACCGCACAAAATTTTAACCATCCCGAAGATGGCATGCAATATTGGCGGTGGACATGGAGTTAGCCTTCTTTAATGTATTCCCCATGTCGTACGGCATATGGTCCCAGTATCTAATAAAAATGAAATGCCCCGAAGAGAGAAATAAACATTAGGGAATTTAGTTGGGAAGCAGAGCGGTTATGAAGCCTACAAGTTCATTTAGACTTTTCGCTATTTTGTCAAAGACTTCTATTCAAAAGATACTTTTTTTATGTTGCAAATTAATATTGTTACAGTGTTTTTATGTTGCAAGATCATGTTGCAGTGTTTTTATGTTGCAAGATCATGTTGCTTTCTCTGAATTATATATTTCAGTTGATGTCTTCATCTGGATCCACTTACCTAGTCAACAATTACTGGCGTGGCATGGACATTACGTGCACTTATATACTTGCTGGAACTTTTGGACTATAACTAGTTGATGTGTTAAATGTTGTAGGTGAAAGGAAGGACATATACGTTTCAGTTTAACTTTATTCAGCTCCTGTATACCCAGAGACTGAATTGTAATCTGAACATAAATTATATACAAATTTGCTGTCCGTACGAATTGCTAAAAAACATTTTAAATTGATTGAATTCGGTGCACTTGTAATTATGCTTGAATATCAACCGTGCTTTCAACACTTGCTTAAATGCTTATCAGAAAAGTTGCTTTCATAATGAACATTTAATTTGGTGCACATGTATTTATGTCCTTAATATTGTAATATTCAATTTGCTTTATTGCTTAATGCTTTCTGCTGTAAGGGCTTGCCATAATGGTCTTTTGTGCTTACCGGCAGCCCAATTGTTAAACATTCAATCCATGCCACGCCCAATATTTGCCAAATCTATTAAAGTTTAATTTTTTTTATTTTATGTGTTGTTATTACAGTGCTCTCCAATAACCTGAACAACAGCAACCACAAAGGCAGCAGCAGAAGCAGCAGCAACAACAACAGCAGCAACAACAGCATAATCAATAATCAGAGAGGTCTTACATAGGCATTGTCTGTTGTCCAATCCCATTCAGTACTTGAATAAAATATTGTTTAAATTAACAGCATAATCAGTAACAATAACATCAGCAGCAACACAACAACATGAGAAAGAAAAAGAAATCAAACAAAATAAAACAATAAATCAACAACAAAACAATAACAATCATCTGAACAAATAACCTGAACAATAGCATCATCATCATCAGCAGCAGCAGCAGCAGCAGCAGCAACATCCTCAAACACAACAACAACAATGACCTGAACAAAGAACCTGAACAACAGCAACAGCAACAACAACCTGAAAAACAACAAAGACCTGAACAAAAAACCGGAACAATAGCACCAGCAACAGCAACAACAGCAGCAACCTTGAAAACAACAACAACAACAACTACCCGTACAAAGAACCTGAACTACAGCAACTGCAACAACAACAGATGCAGCAGCAGCAGCAAAAAACACACAAGAACAACAGGATAATCATCATCAGTAGCAGCAGCATGAGCAGCAACAACCTTAAAACTAACAACACCAATATCCTGAACAAAGAACCTGAACAATAGCAACAGCAACAGCAGCAGCAACAACAACAACATCAGCAGCAGCAACAGCAGCATAATCAGTAGCAATAACAGCAGCAGCAACACAACAACTTGAAAAAGAAAAAGAAATCAAACAAAATAAAACAATAAAACATCAACAAAACAATAACAATCACCTGAACAAATAACCTGAACATCATCATCTCATCATCATCATCATCATCAGTAGCAGCAGCAGCAGCAGCAGCAACAACATCTTGAAAAACAACAACAACAATGACATGAACAAAGAACCTGAACAACAGCAACAGCAACAGCAACAGCAGCAACATCAACAACAACCTGAAAAACAACAAAGACCTGAACAAACCTGAACAATAGCAGCAGCAACAGCAACAACAACAACAGCAGCAACCTGGAAAACAACAGCAACAACTACCAGTACAAAGAACCTGAACTACAGCAACTGCAACAACAACAGCAGCAGCAGCAGCAGCAGCAGCAGCAGCAGCAGCAGCAAAAAACACACAACAACAACAGCATAATCATCATCATCATCAGTAGCAGCAGCAGCAACAACAACCTTAAAACTAACAACACCAATATCCTGAACAAAGAACCTGAACAATAGCAACAGCAACAGCAGCAGCAGCAGCAACAACAACATTAGCAGCAGCAACAGCAGCATAATCAGTAGCAATAACAGCAGCAGCAACCCAACAACCTTAAAACTAACAACACCAATATCCTGAACAAAGAAGCTGAACAATAGCAGCAGCAACAGCAACAACAACAACATCCTGAAAAACAACAACAACACTGACCTGAACAAAGAACCTGAACAACAGCAACAGCAACAACAACAGCAGCAACAGCAACAGCAACCTGAAAAACAACAAAGACCTGAACAAACCTGAACAATAGCAGCAGCAGCAGCAACAACAAAAACAGCAGCAACCTGGAAAACAAGAACAACAACTACCCGTACAAAGACCCTGAACTACAGCAACTGCAACAACAACAGCAGCAGCAGCAGCAAAAAAAACAACAGCATAATCATCATCATCATCAGTAGCAGCAGCAGCAACAACAACAACCTGAACAAATAACCTGAACAGCAACAGCAACAGCAGCTGCAGCAGCAGCAACCTTAAAACAACAACAACAATGAACAGAACAAATAACCTGAACAGCAGCAACAGCAAAAACAACAGCAGCAGAAGCACCAAAAACAACAACATCATAATCAACAACAGCAACAACAACCTGAAAAACAACAACAAACAGCTGAACAATGAACCTGAACAATAGCAACAGCAGCAACAAAACAACAAAACTACAACAATGGCAACAACAACAACAACAATGCTGTGAACAACAACAATAGACATGAAGAAAAGCAACAACAGCATAATTATCATCATCATCATTAGTAGCAACAACATAAAAACAACAACAATGACCTGAACAAAGGACCTGAGCAACAGCAACATGAAAAACAACAACAACAATGACCTGAACAAAAACAGCAGCAGCAGCAGCAGCAGCAACCACCTGAAAAACAACAACGAATTGAACAAATAATACTGACTATAATATCTGTTATAGTCAACGGTTATTGGAGGCAACACTAGCTGTAGATAATTATTGAGATTGAGTAAATTTCACGGTGCATTTTTTACATGCACACCGGCTGTCAAGATTTTAACAGAGAGGTATGATGTTTTTTGAGCTTACAGTTAAAAAATTAATTTCCCTCCCTCCCGACCCACAGGATCATTGATTTAAATCGACACTAGTGTCATCACATTGTATAAGTACAAAAAGAGTATGATAATGGGCCTTTGGAAACGGCCGAGCACGACACATACGAAATATTGCAGTCTCGGTTTGGTTGAGACTGTTCATGAGTAGGAGTGAGACATGCTAGCTACCGCTCACGTCCTCTAGCCCCGGGTTGAGCAGAACTTAATATTCGTAAAATCAACCGCACAAAATTTTAACCATCCCGAAGATGGCATGCATATGGCGGTGGACATGGAGTTAGCCTTCTTTAATGTATTCCCCATGTCGTACGGCATATGGTCCCAGTATCTAATAAAATGAAATGCCCCGAAGAGAGAAATAAACATTAGGGAATTTAGTTGGGAGCAGCGGTTATGAAGCCTACAAGTTCATTTAGACTTTTCGCTATTTGTCAAGACTTCTATTCAAAAGATACTTTTTTATGTTGCAATTAATATTGTTACAGTGTTTTATGTTGCAAGATCATGTTGCAGTGTTTTATGTTGCAAGATCATGTTGCTTTCTCTGAATTATATATTTCAGTTGATGTCTTCATCTGGATCCACTTACCTTGTCAACAATTACTGGCGTGGCATGGACATTACGTGCACTTATATACTTGCTGGAACTTTTGGACTATAACTAGTTGATGTGTTAAATGTTGTAGGTGAAAGGAAGGACATATACGTTTCAGTTTAACTTTATTCAGCTCCTGTATACCCAGAGACTGAATTGTAATCTGAACATAAATTATATACAAATTTGCTGTCCGTACGAATTGCTAAAAAACATTTTAAATTGATTGAATTCGGTGCACTTGTAATTATGCTTGAATATCAACCGTGCTTTCAACACTTGCTTAAATGCTTATCAGAAAAGTTGCTTTCATAATGAACATTTAATTTGGTGCACATGTATTTATGTCCTTAATATTGTAATATTCAATTTGCTTTATTGCTTAATGCTTTCTGCTGTAAGGGCTTGCCATAATGGTCTTTTGTGCTTACCGGCAGCCCAATTGTTAAACATTCAATCCATGCCACGCCCAATATTTGCCAAATCTATTAAAGTTTAATTTTTTTTATTTTATGTGTTGTTATTACAGTGCTCTCCAATAACCTGAACAACAGCAACCACAAAGGCAGCAGCAGAAGCAGCAGCAACAACAGCAGCAACAACAGCATAATCAATAATCAGAGAGGTCTTACATAGGCATTGTCTGTTGTCCAATCCCATTCAGTACTTGAATAAAATATTGTTTAAATTAACAGCATAATCAGTAACAATAACATCAGCAGCAACACAACAACATGAGAAAGAAAAAGAAATCAAACAAAATAAAACAATAAAACAACAACAAAACAATAACAATCATCTGAACAAATAACCTGAACAATAGCATCATCATCATCAGCAGCAGCAGCAGCAGCAGCAGCAACATCCTCAAACACAACAACAACAATGACCTGAACAAAGAACCTGAACAACAGCAACAGCAACAACAACCTGAAAAACAACAAAGACCTGAACAAAAAACCGGAACAATAGCACCAGCAACAGCAACAACAGCAGCAACCTTGAAAACAACAACAACAACAACTACCCGTACAAAGAACCTGAACTACAGCAACTGCAACAACAACAGATGCAGCAGCAGCAGCAAAAAACACACAAGAACAACAGGATAATCATCATCAGTAGCAGCAGCATGAGCAGCAACAACCTTAAAACTAACAACACCAATATCCTGAACAAAGAACCTGAACAATAGCAACAGCAACAGCAGCAGCAACAACAACAACATCAGCAGCAGCAACAGCAGCATAATCAGTAGCAATAACAGCAGCAGCAACACAACAACTTGAAAAAGAAAAAGAAATCAAACAAAATAAAACAATAAAACATCAACAAAACAATAACAATCACCTGAACAAATAACCTGAACATTATCATCTCATCATCATCATCAGTAGCAGCAGCAGCAGCAGCAGCAACAACATCTTGAAAAACAACAACAACAATGACATGAACAAAGAACCTGAACAACAGCAACAGCAACAGCAGCAACATCAACAACAACCTGAAAAACAACAAAGACCTGAACAAACCTGAACAATAGCAGCAGCAACAGCAACAACAACAACAGCAGCAACCTGGAAAACAACAGCAACAACAACTACCCGTACAAAGACCCTGAACTACAGCAACTGCAACAACAACAGCAGCAGCAGCAAAAAAAACACACAACAACATCATAACCAACAACAGCAACAACAATCTGAAAAACAACAACAAACAGCTGAACAATGGACCTGAACAATAGCAACAGCAGCAACAAAACAACAACAAAACTTCAACAATGGCAACAGCAACAACAACAATGATGTGAACAACAACAATACAGACATGAACAAAAGCAACAACAGCATAATTATCATCATCATCATTAGTAGCAACAACAACCTAAAAACAACAACAATGACCTGAACAAAGAACCTGAGCAACAGCAAAATGAAAAACAACAACAACAATGACCTGAACAAAAACAGCAGCAGCAGCAACAACAACCTGAAAAATAACAACAACAAATTGAACAAAGAACCTGAAACAACAGCAACCACAAAGGCAGCAGCAGAAGCAGCAGCAACAACAGCATAATCAGTAGCAATAACAGCAGCAGCAACACAACAACATGAAATAGAAAAAGAAATCAAACAAAATAAAACAATAAAACAACAACAAAACAATAACAATCACCTGAACAAATAACCTGAACAATAGCATCATCATCATCATCAGCAGCAGCAGCAGCAGCAGCAGCAGCAGCAGCATCATCAACATCCTGAAAAACAACAACAACAATGATCTGAACAAAGAACCTGAACAACAGCAACAACAACAGCAGCAACAGCAACAACTACCTGAAAAACAACAAAGACCTGAACAAAGAATCTGAACAATAGCAACAGCAGCAGCAACAAAACAACAACAACAAAACATCTGCAACAGCAACAATGATATGAACAACAACAACAATACAGACATGATCTACAGCAACAACAGCATAATCATCATCATCATCATCATCAGAAGCAGCAACAACAACCTGAAAACAACAACAATGACCTGAACAAATAACCTGAACAGCAGCAGCAGGAACAACAACAGCAACAGTAGCAGCAGCAACCTTAAAACAACAACAACCTGAGAAACAAGAACAATGACCTAAACAAACTTGAACAATAGAAACAGTAACAATAACAGCAGCAGCAACACAACAACATGAAATAGAAAAAGAAATCAAGCAAAATAAAACAATAAAACAACAACAAAACAATAACAATCACCTGAACAAATAACCTGAACAATACATCATCATCATCATCATCATCATCATCATCAGTAGCAGCAGCAGCAGCAACAACAACATCCTGAAAAACAACAACAACAATGACCTGAACAAAGAACCTGAACAACAACAACAGCAACAACAACAGCAGCAACAGCAACAACCTGAAAAACAACAAAGACCTGAACAAAAAACCTGAACAATAGCAGCAGCAACAACAACAACAGCAGCAACCTGGAAAACAACAACAACTACCCGTAAAAAGAACCTGAACTACAGCAACTGCAACAACAACAACATCAGCAGCATCAGCAGCAAAAAACACACAACATCATCAGAAGCAGCAGCAGCAACAACAACAACCTGAACAAAAAAACCTGAACAGCAGCAGCAGCAACAACAACAGCAACAGCAGCTGCAGCAGCAGCAACCTTAAAACAAAAACAACAACAATGACCACAACAAATAACCTGAACAGCAGCAACAGCAAAAACAACAGCAGCAGAAGCACCAAAAACAACAACATCATAATCAATAACAGCAACAACAACCTGAAAAACAACAACAAACAGCTGAACAACGAACCTGAACAATAGCAACAGCAGCAACAAAACAACGACAACAAAACTACAACAATGGCAACAACAACAATGATGTGAACAACAACAATACAGACATGAACAAAAGCAACAACAGCATAATTATCATCATCATCATTAGTAGCAACAACAACCTAAAAACAACAACAATGACCTGAACAAAGAACTTGAGCAACAGCAACATGAAAAACAACAACAATGACCTGAACAAAAGCAGCAGCAGCAGCAACAACCTGAAAAACAACAACAACGAATTGAACAAAGAACCTGAACAACAGCAACCACAAAGGCAGCAGCAGAAGCAGCAGCAACAACAACAGCAGCAACAACAGCATAATGGGTAGCAATAACAGTAGCAGCAACACAACAACATGAAAAAGAAAAAGAAATCAAACAAAATAAAACAATAAAACAACAAAACAATAATCACCTGAACAAATAACCTAAACAATAGCATCATCATCATCAGCAGCAGCAACATCCTGAAAAACAACAATGACCTGAAAAAAGAACCTGAACAACAGCAACAGCAACAACAACAGCAGCAACAGCAACAACTACCTGAAAAACAAAGACCTGAACAAAGAACCTGAACAATAGCAACAGCAGCAGCAATAAAACAACAACAACAAAACATCGGCAACAACAACAATGATATGAACAACAACAATAACAATACAGACATGAACTACAACAACAACAGCATATACATCATCATCAGTAGCAGCAACAACAACCTGAAAACAACAACAATGACCTTAACAAAAAACCTGAACAGCAGCAGCAGAAACAACAACAGCAACAGTAGCAGCAACAACCTTAAAACAACAACAACCTGAGAAACAAGAACAATGACCTAAACAAACTTGAACAACAGAAACAACAACAGCAGCAGCAACACAACAACCTGAAAAAAACAAAATGAAACAATAAAACAACAAAAAAACAATAACAATCACCTGAACAAATAACCTGAACAATAATACATCATCATCATCATCATCATCATCAGTAGCAGCATCAGCAGCAACAACATCCTGAAAAACAACAACAACAATGACCTGAACAAAGAACCTGAACAACAGCAACAGCAACAACAACAGCAGCAACAGCAACAACCTAAAAAACAACAAAGACCTGAACAAAAAACCTGAACAATAGCAGCAGCAACAGCAACAACAACAACAGCAGCAACCTGGAAAACAACAGCAACAACAACTACCCGTACAAAGACCCTGAACTACAGAAACTGCAACAACAACAGCAGCAGTAGCAGCAGCAAAAAAAACACAACAACAGAATAATCATCATCGTCATCAGTAGCAGCAGCAGCAACAACAACAACCTGAACAAATAACCTGAACAGCAGCAGCAGCAACAACAACAGCAACAGCAGCTGCAGCAGCAGCAACATAAAAACAACAACAACAACAATGACCAGAACAAAAAACCTGAACAGCAGCAACAGCAGCAGAAGCACCAAAACAACAACATCATAATCAACAACAGCAACAACAACCTGAAAAACAACAACAAACAGCTGAACAAAGAACCTGAACAACAGCAACTGCAACCACAACAGCAGCAGCAAAAAACACACAACAACAACAGCATAATCATCATCAGTAGCAGCAGCAGCAACAACAAAAACCTTAAAACTAACAACACCAATATCCTGAACAAAGAACCTGAACAATAGCAACAGCAACAGCAGCAGCAGCAACAACAACAACATCAGCAGCATCAACAGCAGCATAATCAGTAGCAATAACAGCAGTAGCAACACAACAACCTGAAAAAGAAAAAGAAATCAAACAAAATGAAACAATAAAACAACAATAAAACAATAACAATCACCTGAACAAATAACCTGAACATCATTATCATCGTCATCATCATCATCATCAGTAGCAGCAGAAGCAACAACAACATCCTGAAAAACAACAACAACAATGACCTGAACAAAGAACCTGAACAACAGCAACAGCAACAACAACAGCAGCAACAGCAACAACAACCTGAAAAACAACAAAGACCTGAGCAAACCTGAACAATAGCAGCAGCAACAACAACAACAGCAGCAACCTGGAAAACAACAACAACAACAACTACCCGTACAAAGACCCTGAACTACAGCAACTGCAAGAACAACAACAGCAGCAGCAGCAAAAAAAACACATCAACAGCATAATCATCATCATCATCAGTAGCAGCAGCAGCAACAACAACTTGAACAAATAACCTGAACAGCAGCAGCAGCAACAACAACAGCAACAGCAGCTGCAGCAGCAGCAACCATAAAACCACAACAACAACAATGACCAGAACAATTAACATGAACAGCAGCAACAGCAAAAACAACAGCAGCAGAAGCACCAAAAACAACAACATCATAATCAGCAACAGCAACAATAACCTGAAAAACAACAACAAACAGCTGAACAATGAACCTGAACAATAGCAACAGCAGCAACAAAACAACTACAACAAAACTACAACAATGGCAACAACAACAATGATGTGAACAACAACAATACAGACATGAACAAAAGCAACAACAGCATAATTATCATCATCATCACTAGTAGCAACAACAACATAAAAAAAAAAAAAATGACCTGAACAAAAAACCTGAGCAACACCAACATGAAAAACAACAACAACAATGACCTGAACAAAAACAGCAGCAGTAGCAGCAACAACCTGAAAAACAACAACAACGAATTGAACAAAGAACCTGAACAACAGCAACCACAAAGGCAGCAGCAGAAGCAGCAGCAACAACAACAGCAGCAACAACAGCATAATCAGTAGCAATAACAGCAGCAGCAACACAACAACATGAAAAGAAAAAGAAATCAAACAAAATAAAACAATAAAACAACAACAAAACAATAACAATCACCTGAACAAATAACCTGAACTATAGCATCATCATCATCAGCAGCAGCAGCAGCAGCAGCAGCAATATCCTGAAAAACAACAACAATGATATGAACAACAACAACAACAATACAGACATGAACTACAACAACAACAACAACATAATCATCATCATCAGTAGCAGCAACAACAACCTGAAAACAACAACAATGACCAGAACAAATAACCTGAACAGCAGCAGCAGCAACAACAACAGCAACAGTAGCAGCAGCAACCTTAAAACAACAACAACCTGACATACAACAACAATGAGTTAAACAAACTTGAACAACAGAATCAGTAAAAACAACAGCAGCAGCAACACAACAACCTGAAAAAGAAACAGAAACCAAACAAAATAAAACAATAAAACAACAACAAAACAATAACAATCACCTGAACAAATAACCTGAACAATACATCCTCATCATCATCATCATCATCAGTAGCAGCAGCAGCAATAACAACATCCTGAAAAATAACAACAATGACCTGAACAAAGAACCTGAACAACAGCAACAGCAACAACAACAGCAGCAACAGCAACAAAAACCTGAAAAACAACAAAGACCTGAACAAACCTGAACAATAGCAGCAGCAACAGCAACAACAACAACCGCAGCAACCTGGAAAACAACAAAAACTACAACTACCCGTACAAAGACCCTGAACTACAGCAACTGCAACAACAACAGCAGCAGCAGTAGCAGAAGCAAAAAAAACACAACAACAGCATAATCATCATCATCATCAGTAGCAGCAGCAGCAACAAAAACAACCTGAACAAATAACCTGAACAGCAGCAGCAGCAACAACAACAGAAACAACAACAGCAACAGCAGCTGCAGCAGCAGCAACCTTAAAACAACAACAACAACAACGACCAGAACAAATAACCTGAACAGCAGCAACAGCAAAAACAGCAGCAGAAGCACCAAAAACAACAACATCATAATTAACAACAGCAACAACCTGAAAAACAACAACAAACAGCTGAACAATGAACCTGAACAATAACAACAGCAGCAACAAAACAACAACAAAACTACAACAATGGCAACAACAACAACAAGAATGATGTGAACAACAACAATACAGACATGAACAAAAGCAACAACAGCATAATTATCATCATCATTAGTAGCAACAACAACCTAAAAACAACAACAATGACCTGAACAAAGAACCTGAGCAACAGCAACATGAAAAACAACAACAACAATGACCTGAACAAAAACAGCAGCAGCAGCAGCAACCACCAGAAAAACAACAACAACGAATTGAACAAAGAACCTGAACAACAGCAACCACAAAGGCAGCAGCAGAAGCAGCAGCAACAACAACAGCAGCAACAACAGCATAATCAGTAGCAATAACAGTAGCAGCAACGCAACAACATGAAAAAGAAAAGGAAATCAAAAACAAAATAAAACAATAAAACAACAAAACAATAATCACCTGAACAAATAACCTAAACAATAGCATCATCATCAGCAGCAGCAGCAGCAGCAGCAGCAGCATCAACATCCTGAAAAACAACAACAACAATGACCTGAACAAAAAACCTGAACAACAGCAACAGCAACAACAGCAGCAGCAACAGCAACAACTACCTGAAAAACAACAAAGACCTGAACAAAGAACCTGAACAATAGCAACAGCAGCAGAAACAAAACAACAACAACAAAACATCGGCAACAACAACAATGATATGAACAACAACAACAACAACAATACAGACATGAACTACAACAACAACAGCATAATCATCATCATCATCATCAGTAGCAGTAACAACAACCTGAAAACAACAACAATGACCTGAACAAAAAACCTGAACAGCAGCAGCAGCAGCAACAACAGCAACATCCTCAAAAATAACAACAACAATGACCTGAACAAAGAACCTGAAAAACAACAACAGCAACAACAACAGCAGCAACAACCTGAAAAACAACAACAACAAATTGAATAAAGAACCTGAACACCAGCAACCACAAAGGCAGCAGCAGCAACAACAACAGCATAATCAGTAGCAATAACAGCAGCAGCAAGACAACAACATGAGAAAGAAAAAGAAATCAAACAAAATAAAACAATAAAACAACAAAACAATAACAATCACCTATACAAATAACCTGAACAATACATCATCAGCAGCAGCAGCAGCAGCAGCAGCAGCAACATCCTGCAAAACAACAACAACAATGACCTGAACAAAGAACATGAACAACAGCAGCAGCAACAACAGCAGCAACAGCAACAACTACCTGAAAAACAACAAAGACCTGAACAAAGAACCTGAACAATAGCAACAGCGGCAGCAACAAAACAACAACAAAACTACAACAATGGCAACAACAACAACCACAACAATGATGTGAACAACAACAATACAGACATGAACAAAAGCAACAACAGCATAATTATCATCATTATCATTAGTAGCAACAATAACCTAAAAACAACAACAATGACCTCAACAAAGAACCTAAGCAACAGCAACATTAAAAAACAGCATAATCATCATCATCATCAGTAGCAGCATCAGCAATAACAACAACCTGAACAAATAACCTGAACAGCAGCAACAGCAACAGCAGCAGCAACCTTAAAACAACAACAACAACAATGACCAGAACAAATAACCTGAACAGCAGCAACAGCAAAAACAACAGCAGCAGAAGCACCAAAAACAACAACATCATAATCAACAACAGCAACAACAACCTGAAAAACAACAACAAACAGCTGAACAATGAACATGAACAATAACAACAGCAGCAACAAAACAACAACAACAAAACTACAACAATGGCAACAACAACAACAACAATGATGTGAACATCAACAATACAGACATTAACAAAAGCAACAACAGCATAATTATCATCATCATCATTAGTAGCAACAACAACCTAAAAACAACAACAACCTGAACAAAGAACCTGAGCAACAGCAACATGAAAAACAACAACAATGACCTGAACAAAAACAGCAGCAGCAGCAGCAGCAGCAGCAACAACCTGAAAAACAACAACAACGAATTGAACAAAGAACCTGAACAACAGCAACCACAAAGGCAGCAGAAGAAGCAGCAGCAACAACAACAGCAGCAACAACAGCATAATCAGTAGCAATAACAGCAGCAGCAACACAACAACATGAGAAAGAAAAAGTAATCAAACAAAATAAAACAATAAAACAACAACAAAACAATAACAATCACCTGAACAAATAACCTGAACAATATCATTATCAACATCATCATCAGCAGCAGCAGCAGCAGCAGCAGCAGCAACATCCTGAAAAACAACAACAACAATGACCTGAACAAAGAACCTGAACAACAGCAGCAGCAACAACAACAGCAGCAACAGCAACAACTACCTGAAAAACAACAAAGGCCTGAACAAAGAACCTGAACAATAGCAACAGCAGCAGCAACAAAACAACAACAAAACATCGGCAACAACAACAATGATATGAACAACAACAACAACAATACAGACATGAACTACAACAACAACAGCATAATGAACATAATCATCATCAGTAGCAGCAACAACAACCTGAAAACAACAACAATGACCTGAACAAATAACCTGAACAGCAGCAGCAGCAGCAACAACAACAACAGCAACAGTAGCAGCAGCAACCTTAAAACAACAACAACCTGAGAAACAACAACAATGACCTAAACAAACTTGAACAACAGAAACAGTAACAACAACAGCAGCAGCAACACAACAACCTGAAAAAGAAAAATAAATCAAACAAAATAAAACAACAATAAAACAACAACAAAACAATAACAATCACCTGAACAAATAACCTGAACAATAATACATCATCATCATCATCATCAGTACCAGCAGCAGCAACAACAACCACCTTAAAACTAACAACACCAATATCCTGAACAAAGAACCTGAACAATAGCAACAGCAACAGCAGCAGCAACAACAACAACAACATCAGCAGTATCAACAGCAGCATAATCAGTAGCAATAACTGCAGTAGCAACACAACAACCTGAAAAAGAAAAAGAAATCAAACAAAATAAAACAATAAAACAACAACAAAACAATAACAATCACCTAAACAAATAACCTGAACATAATCATCATCATCGTCATCATCCTCATCATCATCCTCATCATCAGTAGCAGCAGCAGCAGCAACAACAACATCCTGAAAAACAACAACAACAATGACCTGAACACAGAACCTGAACAACAGCAACAACAACAGCAGCAACAGCAACAACAACCTGAAAAACAACAAAGACCTGAACAAACCTGAACAATAGCAGCAGTAACAGCAACAACAACAACAGGAGCAACCTGGAAAACAACAACAACAACAACAACAACTACCCGTTCAAAGACCCTGAACTACAGCAACTGCAACAACAACAGCAGCAGCAGCAGCAAAAAAATTACAACAACAGCATAATCATTATCAGTAGCAGCAGCAGCAACAACAACAACCTGAACAGCAGCAACAACAACAGCAACAGCAGCTGCAGCAGCAGCAACCTTAAAACAACAACAACAACAATGACCAGAACAAATAACCTGAAAAGCAGCAACAGAAAAAACAACAGCAGCAGAAGCACCAGAAACAACAACATCATAATCAACAACAGCAACAACAACCTGAAAAACAACAACAAACAGCTGAACAATGAACCTGAACAATAGCAACAGCAGCAACAAAACAACAACAACAAAACTACAACAATGGCAACAACAACAACAACAACAATGATGTGAACAACAACAATATAGACATGAACAAAAGCAACAACAGCATAATTATCATCATCATCATTAGTAGCAACAACAACCTAAAAACAACAACAATGACCTGAACAAAGAACCTGAGCAACAGCAACATGAAAAACAACAACAATGACCTGAACAAAAACAGCAGCAACAACCTGAAAAACAACAACAATGAATTGAACAAAGAACCTGAACAACAGCAACCACAAAAGGCAGCAGCAGAAGCAGCAGCAACAACAACAGCAGCAACAACAGCATAATCAGTAGCAATAACAGCAGCAGCAACACAACAACATGAGAAAGAAAAAGAAATCAAACAAAATAAAACAATAAAACAACAACAAAACAATAACAATCACCTGAACAAATAACCTGAACAATAGCATCATCATCATCATCATCATCATCATCATCAACATCAGCAATAAAAGCAGCAGCAGCAGCAGCAACATCCTGAAAAACAACAACAACAATGACCTGAACAAAGAACCTGAACAACAGCAACAGCAACAACAACAGCAGCAACAGCAACAACTACCTGAAAAACAACAAAGACCTGAACAAAGAACCTAAACAATAGCAACAGCAGCAGCAACAAAACAACAACAACAAAACATCGGCAACAACAACAATGATATGAACAACAACAACAATACAGACATGAACTACAACAACAACAGCATAATCATCATCATCATCAGTAGCAGCAAAAACGACCTGAAAAACAACAACAATGAAATCAACAAAGAACCTGAACAACAGCAACAACAACAGCAGCAGCAGCAGCAACTTGAAAAACAACAAAACCACAAGAGCAATAAAACAACAACAAATGACCTGAACAAAGAACCTGAACAACAGCAACAACACAACAGCAGCAACAGCAACAACAACCTGAAAAACAACAACAAAGACCTGAACAAAGAACCTGAACAATAGCAACAGCAGCAGCAACAAAACAACAACAACAAAACTACGGTAACAACAATGATATGAACAACAACAACAACAATACAGACATGAACTACAACAACAACAGCATAATCATCATCATCATCGGTAGCAGCAAAAACGACCTTAAAAACAACAACAATGAGATCAACAAAGAACCTGAACAACAGCAACAACAACAGCAGCAACTTGAAAAACAACAAAACAACAACAGCAATAAAACAACAACAAATGACCTGAACAAAGATCCTGAATAACAGCAACCACAACAACAGCAGCAGCAACAGCAGCAACATCAGCAACAGCAACAACAACCTGAAAAACAACAACAAAGACATGAACAAAGAACCTGAACAATAGCAACAGCAGCAGCAACAAAACAACAACAATGATATCATTAACAACAACAATACAGACATGAACTACAACAACAACAGCATAATCATCATCATCATCAGTAGCGCCGACAAGAAATTTAAGTGTCAAGAAATTAAAAAGATAATGAAAAAAAATTCAAATCAATAAAAAACAAGAGGTCAATGACCTTGAAGCTCTACTGATAGATTTTTGATAGCTAGGTCAACATTCCTGTGAAGTTTCATGAAAATCCATTAAGCAGTTCCATAGGAGTAGTCGCTACAAGTTTTCATTATATTACTCTATGTAAACAAAGATGCGGCCATGTTTAATGTCAAATCAAAATAATTTTTGACAAGGATCAACATCATGTCTTATTGATCATTTTAGAAAAAGTCCCATAGCAATATCACTTATAGTTTTCAAGAAGTAGTCGCTACAAACTTGAATTTTGAAAATCTATTTTCAGCCATGGTGGCCATCTTGTATTTCCGGCTGACCTAGGATCAATTAGACATCAAGAGCAACATTCCTGTAAAGTTTCATGAAAATCCGTCGAGTAGTTACAGAGAAGTAGTTGTTACAAGTTTTTACTAGTTTTTACTAGATAACTCTATGTAAACAAAGATGGCCGCTGACAGCCATGTTTAACATTGAATCAAAGCGATTTTCGACAAGGACCAACATCATGACATGCTGATCATTTAAGAAAAAGTCCCATACCAATATCACTTATAATTTTCAAGTAGTCGCCATAAACTTTTTTTCTGAAAATCTATTTTTAGCCATGGCGGCCATCTTGAATTTCCGGCCGACCTGAAGTTTTGCTAGGATCAATTAGACATCAAGAGCAACATTCATGTGAAGTTTCATGAAAATCCGTCAAGTGGTTTCAGAGTAGTCGCTACAAGTTTTCATTATATAACTCTATGTAAACAAAGATGGCCGCTGGTGGCTATGTTTAATGTCAAATCAAAATAATTTTTGACAAGGATCAACATCATGTCATACTGATCATTTTAGGAAAAGACGCATATCAATATCACTTATAGTTTTCAAGAAGTAGTCGCTACAAACTTGTATTTTGAAAATTTATTTTTAGCCATGACGGCCATCTTGAATTTTCGGCCGACCTGAAATTTTGCTAGGATCATTTAGACATCAAGAGCAACATTCCTGTGAAGATTCATGGAAATCTGTCAAGTAGTTTCAGAGGAGTAGTCGCTACAAGTTTTTACTAAATAACTCTATGTAAATAAAGATGGCCGCTGGCAGCAATGTTTAACGTCAAATCAAAACGATTTTCGACAAGGACCAACATCATGTCATGCTGATCATTTTAGAAAAAGTCCCATATCAAGATCACTTACAGTTTTCAAGAAGTAGTCGCTACAAACTTGTTTTTTAAAAATCTATTTTTAGATTTGGTGGCCATCTTAGATTTCACATCAACATGAATTTTTGCTAGGATCAACTAGACTTCATGGGCAACATTTCTGTAAAGTTTCATGAAAATCCATTCAGTAGTTTCAGAGGAGTAGTCGCCACAACAAAAAGGTTTACGGACGGACAGACGGACAGACAGACAGACAGACGGACGACGGACGCCGCACCATGGCATAAGCTCTGCTGATCTCTGATCAGAAGAGCTAAAAATTAAAAAAAAAATAAATAAATAAAAAAAAAATAAAAAAAATAAAAAAAATTGAAAAAATAAAATAAACAAGAGGTCAATGACCTTGAAGCTCTACTGATTGATTTTGATTTCAGGAAGTAGTCGCTACAGACTTGTTTTTTGAAAAATTATTTTTAGCCGTGGCGGCCATCTTGAATTTCCGGCCGACCTGAAATTTTGCTAGAATCAATTAGACATCAAGAGCAACATTCCTGTGAAGTTTCATGAAAATCCGTCAAGTAGTTTCACAGGAATAGTCGCTACAAGTTTTCATTATATAACTCTATGTAAACAAAGATGGCCGCTGACAGCCATGTTTAACGTGGAATCAAAATAATGTTTCACTCTGATAACCACCATGTCATGCCGATCATTTTACAAAAAGTCCCATATCAATATCACTTATAGTTTTCAAGATGTAGTCGCTACAAACTTCTTTTTTAAAAAATCTAATTTTAGCTGTGTCGGCCATCTTGAATTTCTGCCCTTTGCTTGGAGGGTCAAGTTCACTTCCACATTTGCTTTGTCACATTGCAATGTACCACCCATGAAACAACTATAGGCAACGTTTGAAAGGTCTAGTGCATACAGTTTGTGAGAAAATGACCTAAACCCAAAACTTGAATGCTGACGCCGCCACCGAAAAAGCAACACCTATGTCTCTTTTTTCTTCCAAAAGGCAAGACAAAAAGTGTTTTTAGCCGTGGCAGCCATTTTGAATTTCTGGCTGCCCTGAAATTTTGCAAGGATCAATTAGACATCAAGAGCAACATTCCTGTTAAGATTCATGAAAATCCGTCAAGTAGTTTCAGAGGAGTAGTCGCTACAAGTTTTCATCATATAACTCTATGTAAACAAAGATGGCCACTGGCAGCCATGTTTAACGTCGAATCAAAATAATGTTTGACTCTGATAACCATCATGTCATGCTGATCATTTTACAAAAGTCCCATATCAATATCACTTATAGTTTTCAAGACGTAGTCGCTACAAACTTCTTTTTTAAAAATCTATTTTTAGCTGTGGCGGCCATCTTGAATTTCTGGCCGATCTGAAATTTTGCTAGGATCAATAAGACATTAAGAGCAACATTCCTGTAAAGTTTCATGAAAATCTGTCAAGTAGTTTCAAAGGAGTAGTCGCTACAAGTTTTTACTATATAACTCTATGTAAACAAAGATGGCCGCTGGCAGCCATGTTTAACGTCGAATCAAAACGATTTTCGACAAGGACCAACATCATGTCATGCTGATCATTTTAGAAAAAGTCCCATATCAATATCACTTATAGTTTTCATGAAGAAGTCGCTACAAACTTGTTTTTTAAAAACCTATTTTTAGATCTGGCGGCCATCTTGGATTTCACATCAACATGAATTTTTGCTAGGATCAACTAGACTTCATGGGCAACATTTCTGTAAAGTTTCATGAAAATCCATTCATTTGTTTCAGAGGAGTAGTCACTACAAAAAAAAGTTTACGGACAGACAGACAGACAGACGGACGGACAGACGGACGACGGACGCCTCTCCACAGCGTAAGCTCTGCTGATCTCTGATCAGTAGAGCTAAAAACATTAAAAAAAAATTAAAATTGAAAAAAAAAAATCAAATTAAATTATTTATTTTTTTATAAAAAACGTTTTTGTCTATACAAGCCTAAGTAAAACTGACCCCCAGGGTGGGGCCAAATGTGACCAATAGGTCACCATTTGAACAAACTTGGTAGAAGACCATAAGCTTATAGCAAATGCAAAATATTAAACCTCTGGCTTTTGCAGTTTCAGGGAAGTAGATTTTTTAAGTTTTTCCCTATACATATCTATGTAAAACATGTGACACTTTGGGCGGGGTCAAATGTGACCCGAGGGTCACAATTTGAACAAACTTGGTAAAGGACCATAAACTTATAGCAAATCCAAAATATTAAACCTCTGGCTCTTGCAGTTCCAGAGAAGATTTTTAAAAAAAAAATCCTATATGTAAAACTGTGACCCTCGGGGCTACGTGTAATACATGAGAGCTCTGTGCCATGTGGTTCCAGAGAAGAAGATTTTTTTTCAGTTTTTCCCTATACAAGCCTATGTAAAACTGTGACCCCCGGTCGTCACAGTTTTACATAGGCTTGTATAGGGAAAAACTGAAAAACATGCAAAACCTCAATATACAAACTTTGTACCCCCGGGGCACAGCCATTTTTGACCCCTGGGACTTTATTTGAACAAACTTGATGCGTTGGCGATCATTTTAAAAGAAAAACTGTTGAAATCTGTCCAGCGGTTCTGGAGAAGATTTTTTAAGGTTTCAACCATATATGGTAATGGCAGCCATCTTGGATGTAGCGCTGACCTAACTTTAACAAATCTAAAAAGCATTCATCTAAGGATCATCCACGTGAAGTTTGGTCAAAATAAGCCAAGCGGTTTCTGAGGAGAAGTCTTTTGAAGAAAAGTTAACGAACGACGGACAGACGACGGAAGATGGACAACATACCATCCCATAAGCTCTGCTGGCCCTTGGCCAGTAGAGCTAAAAATGGAGTTTGCTAAGCTGACATTTAAGTGCATTTGTTTAAAAACAATATGCCATTCTATTAAAAAAAATCATCACCTCCAAAAAGCAGGTCAAGGTCATAGATGATTGCGTCCAAAAAGAGGCACCACCCAAGACACAACTTATAATGTCAAAATAGAATATTTTGCCAAAGATTAAGCTATAAATTAGGTTTAAAACATCTAGTGCATAATTCGTCCCTTGAATGCTAAAACCATGTAAGTGACATTGTTCACAAATTCACTTTTTTACATAAATCAGTGTATTTAACCAAGATACATACCCCATAACTGTTTTTTAAGCCAATTTCCCATTATTGAGTATTTTATTAACTATTTGCAAAATGATGTATCTTTGGTGGCTTTTTTTCTTAACGTAAAAAAAGCACAAGTGCACTTACAATGTTTTTGCATTAAAATTTAAACTGGACCTCCACTTAAGAGAATTGTGCACTTATTTGCAATATGACATCACAACACATGTCCCGACCAACCCCGTTTTTAAGGGATTGTCCTAAACATTTCATGCCATAAAAAAACATAAAAAATATTAATCAATAAAATTAAATTAAAAAAAAATATATATAATTAAAAAAAAAAAAGGAAAATAAAAATACCTGATATCAACACACATGTATTTAAGTTAGGTGATTAAGTTTTAAAAGTATTGAGTGATAAAAATACCAAATATAAAAAAAGATATTTTTGGAAAATAAAATGGTTTCCCTACCTGACCTACCCTGTATATAATAGGAACCACACATATAATTTTATTTTATCACCTAGGTCAAACTTGTATTATTTGATTATTGTAATTTTAAGAATTTTAATTTCATAGCTCTTAAAATTCTTAGAAGAGCATAGTTTAAAGCATAAATTATGTTTAATGGTATATTTTACTGTACTATTAGTTGATAGAATCATAAATTTGCTGTTAACTATAGGATTACGATAGATTCTAACACACTTTTGAAAATTCCTGCAATCCCACTGGTTGACGTTTAAAAAAATGTTCGACAATCAAATAATGCATACATAACCCATCACAAATCCATTTGTGTGTAGTTAAACCGTTAGAACCATGACATTATTAATTTTATTTCAATGTGTTTTTGAATAAAACTGCCAAAAACAATGAAATGCATTAGAAATGGGTTAACCAGTATTAAAATTCTGACTTTAGCAACAGCATATCTGTCATTTAATGGTCTCAAATTGTGTTCAACGGCTCCGCAAAAGTCACCTTTTAACAAATTTTGCTCCATTAGTAACTGTTATATACCATCACAAAATACAGAATTTCAATGCAGTAAGCCCTATAACTGCCACTGTATTAAACTTGCTGTTAACAATATTAATGATTATGATATAATATCTTGCAGTTGTATTGTTAGGTTCTGTGTTAAACAAAATAATAATATTGAGTTGTTTTTTTTTAAATAATCTTTAACAGTTACTGTGGAATAGATTTTTTTTAAAGTTCCACATACAGATCCCACCTGGGCTGATAATTAAAGGGACTGGTCTCGGACAGAAGTGTTCCAAACACCTGCCGTCGACTCATTCGGAACACTTCGGTCATGTACGTTCTCTTTAGCCGCCATGTTTTAGGACGTAGAATGCGATTTCGCTCCATGACTTATGATGTTTTATGGTTGAAAACATTACAAACAATATGGTTAGTTGCTGCAAAACGTAATTGTAAGTATCCTTTTCACGATTTACATGGGTTGTTCGTGTTTTAGCATGTTTTTAATTGCATTTCTTAGCGTTTTGTTCTCAAACCAGGAAGCGTGACATTGCAATGAAAAAAAGATGGCCGACATTTGTGCAGTTTTTGGTTTGTTTGTTTTGTACGCCTTTCACCCTTTTAATATATTTGTCAATCTCTGTTTATCATACAAAATATATGCTCTTTGTTTTTGGTGTAGTTATTAATTTGGTTATGACTTTGATATCAACAAAAATTATTTTTTTAAATTGGACATTTTGAACGTGTTTTTTTCCCTCGTGAATTAGCATGTATAATTTATGGAAGGTTAAACTTTTTTTTCCTCAATTAAACCGTTCCTGTTGACGATTGAAAGAAATAACATACATATTGAAATTGCATTTATGGTAGTTTTTAAGTGGGTTATGATTTTGATTTTATTAAAAAAAAAAAGTTAACTTCGCCATTTTGTAAGAAAAGAAAAACCTCTAAGATCAGCATGTATATATTATGGAAGAATAAACTTCTTTTTTTGACTTACACAGTTCCTGTTGATAATTGCAAGTTATAACAGACATATTGAACTTGTGTATAAGGTAGTTTTTAAGTGGTTTATGACTTTGATTTTAACAAAAAAAAATAAAAAAAATTCACTTGACCATTTTTAAAAAAAAAAAAATCTTGGATCAGCGTGTATATTTTATTGAAGGGTAAACAAAAATCTCTTTTATGGAAGGGTAAACTTTATTTTCTCACTTATACAGTACAGTACAGTACCTGATGATGATTGCAAGTATTTAGGTAAATTTTAAGCACGAACATCGGTCATCTTTTTTCATCGCAATTTCCCACTTCTTGGTTTGAGAACAAAAACAATTAGCTAAAAACACAAAAACCCACGCAAATCGTGAAAAGGTTACATACAATTACGTTTTGCTGCAACTAACTTGGTAATGAGAGCATTTTACAATCATTGGATTTCGATTTTGTCAACAATTTTAACTGATTAAAAGATTAAATCAGCCGACTTTAAAACCGAGAAAACAAACAAACATTAATAATATGTTGTTCGTATTATCATTAATTACCACGTTTGCCGGTCTTACATCTATAGAAAAAATAGTAAGATAATTTAATTTTGCTCACTTAAATCATTTAAATATACTGTATTGTTATCCCCATAAACATTATTAAATGAACCGCCTATTGATTGCGGCAAAGCTTTTATTTTTATTTATCGACTCGAGATCTCCTCGTCCATTTTAACCTTTGAAAAAATTGTTCGAAATAACAAATCAATAGAAATGTTATTTATTTGGCTTTCTAACCATGCATTTAAATATGTATTAAATAATAAACTTGAAGCTCTACTGATAGATTTTGAAAGCTAGATCAGCATTTCTGTGAAGTTTCATAAAAATATGTCAAGTAGTTTCAGAGGAGTAGTCGCTACAAGTTGAAGTTTTTACTATATAACTCTCGGTAAACAAAGATGGCCACTGGCAGCCATGTTTAATGTTGAATCGAAATAATTTTCGACAAGGATCAACATCTTGTCATGCTGATCATTTCAGAAAAAGTCCAATATCAATATCTCTTACAGTTTTCAAAAATCTATGTTTAGCCGTGGTGGCCGTCTTGAATTTCCGGGGGACCTGAAATTGTGCTAGGACCAACTAGACATCAAGAGCAACATTCCTGTGAAGTTTCATGAAAACCCGTCAAGTAGTTTCAGAGGAGTAGTCGCTACAAATTTTTACAATACAAACTCTATGTAAACAAAGATGGCCACTGGCGCCCATGTTTAATGTCGAATCAAAATAATTTTCGACAAGGATCAACATCATGTCATGCTGATCATTTTAGAAAAAGTCCCATATCAATATCACAGTTTTATAGAAGTAGTCAATACAAACTTTTTTTAAAATCTGTTTTTAGCCATGGCGGCCATCTTGAATTTCCAGTCGACCTAAAAAAATTCTGGGAACAGTTAGACATCAAGAGAAACATTCCTGTGAAGTTTTATAACAAGAGGTCCAAGAGGGCCTGTGGACGCTCTACTGGCTAACATGGCTCTTATAACATCAATGAAGCGAGTGACTGCCATTTACGTTTTTTTGAAAGTTTTGGGCAAAAACAGCTTTTTAACGAAATCAAGGGCCATAACTAAAGAATCTGGTAATGTTTGGTAAAGATCAGATGAAAAATGAAGGCCATACCGTATTGACGAGGCAAAATATAGCATTTTTTACTAAATCAAGAGCCATAACTCCTCTGTTACTGGTCCTACTGGTCCAACACAGAGCTAAAAAAAAACAAGAGGCCTAAGAGGGCCTGTGGACGCTCTACTGGCTAACATGGCTCTTATAACATCAATCAAGTGAGTGACTGCCATTTACGTTTTTTTGGAAGTTTTGGGCAAAAAGCAGCTTTTTAACTAAATCAAGGGCCATAACTAAAGAATCATGAAAGAAATATGAAGGCCATAATGTATTAACGAGGCAAAATATAGCATTTTTAACTAAATCAAGAGCCATAACTCCTCTGTGACTGGTCCGACTGGTCAACATAGAGCTTAAAAAAAAATATATATATATATATATCAAAAGGAATCATTTAAAAAAAAATATATATATAATAATTTAAAAAATAAATAAATCAATAAATCAAAAAAATAAAGAAATCAATAAAAAAAATAAAAAAAAAAAAATAAAAAAAAAAATGAAAAATAATAATAATTAAAATAAAATTAATGATATAAAAAAGACAGTCGTAAAAGCTGGTAAAGTTTGGCAACGATCAGAAGCAAAATGAAGGCCCTATCGTACGACGAGGCAAATTATAGCATTTTTAACAAAATCAAGGGTTATAACTCCGCTGTTACTGGGCCGATTTGGTTGTTTTTCGAACCTGACCAAGCGTTCATAGACATCAACAATCTGATGAAGTTTGGTAAAGATCGGATGAAAAATTAAGGCCCTATCGTCTTAACGAGACAAAATAAATAATTTTGAAGTAAATCAAGGGCCATAACTCCGATGTTACTGGTCCGATATGGCTGGTTTTCAAACCTGTCTAAGCTTTCATTGATATTAACAATCTGATGAAGTTTGGTAAAGATCGGATGAACAATGAAGCCCCTATCGTCTTAACGAGGCAAAATATAGCATTTTTAACTAAATCAAGGGCCATAACTTCGCTGTTACTGGTCCGATATGGCTGTTTTTCAAACTTGTTCGAGCTTTCAACAACATTAACAATCTGATAAAGATTGGTAAAGATCGGATGAACAATGAAGCCCCTATCGTCTTAACGATGCAAAACATAGCATTTTTAACTAAATCAAGGGCTACAACTCTGCTGATACTAGTCCGATATGGCTGGTTTTTTATCTTGTCTGAGCTTTATAAAGTCTGGTAAAGATAGGATGAAAAAGTAAGGTCCTATTGTCTTAACGAGGCAAAATATAGCAATATAGCATTTTTAACTAAATCAAGGGCCATAACTCTGCTGTTACTTGTCCGATCTGGCTGGTTTTCGAACTCATCCGAGCTTTTATTGATATTAACAACCTGTTAAAGTTTGGTAAAGATTGGATAAAAATGAAGGCCCTATCGTCTTAACGAGACAAAAGTTAACAACGGACGGACGGACGGACGACGGACAACTTTGGCCAGTAGAGCTAAAAACAAGAGGCCCAAGAGGGCCTGTGGACGCTCTACTGGCTAACATGGCTCTTATAACATCAATGAAGCGAGTGACTGCCATTTATGTTTTATTGGAAGTTTCAGGCAAAAAACAGCTTTTTGACTAAATCAAGGGCCATAACTAAAGAATCTGGTAAAGCTTGGTAAAGATCAGATGAAAAATAAAGGCCCTAAAGGTATTAATGAGGCAAAATATAGCATTTTTAACTAAATCAAGAACCATAACTCCTCTGTTACTGGTCAGACTGGTCCAACATAGAAAAAAAAAAATTAAAAAAAAAATTTTTTTTTTTTTTTAAAAATTTAAAAATTAAAAAAAATAAATGAATTTAAAAAAAAAATTAAAAAAAAATAAATAGCAGATGCAAAATATTAAACCGTGGCTCTTGCAGTTTCAGAGAAGAAGATTTTTTAAGTTTTTCCCCATACATGTCTATGTAAAACATGTGACCTTGGGGCGGGGTCAAATGTGACCCGAGGGTCATCATTTGAACAAACTTGGTAAAGGACCATAAGCTTATAGTAAATGCAAAATATCAAACCTCCGGCTGTTGTAGTTTCCGAGAAGAAGATAAAGAAAAAAATCCTATATAAGTCTATGTAAAATTGTGACCCCCGGGGCAGGGACAAATTTGACCCCAGGGTCACCATTTGAACAAACTTAGTAGAGGACCATAAGCTGATGCTACATGTAATACATGAGAGCTCTGTGCCTTGTGGTTTCAGAGAAGAATTTTTTTTAAAGTTTTTTCCTATATGTCTATATGAAAAACATGCAAAACCTCAATATACAAAATTTGGACCCCCGCGGAACAACCATTTTTGACCCCGGGGACTTCATTTGAACAAACTTGATAGTCTAGGCGTTGGCTATCATTTTAAAAGAAAAACTGTTGAAATCTGTCCAGCGGTTCTGGAGAAGAAGATTTTTTAAGGTTTTGACCATATATGGTTATGGCAGCCATCTTGGATGTAGAGCTGACCTAATTTTAACAAATCTAAAAAGCATTCATCTAAGGATCATCCATGTGAAGTTTGGTCAATATTAGCCAAGCGGTTTCTAAGGAGAAGTCGTTTGGGGAAAAGTTAACGGACGGACAACGGAAGACAGAAGACGGACAACACACCATCCCATAAGCTCTGCTGGCCCTTGGCCAGTAGAGCTAAAAAATAAATAAATAAAAAAAAAAAAAAAAAATTGTTAGAGGACCATCAGCTCATGGCAAGTGCAAAATATTAAACCTCTGGCTCTTGCAGTTTCAGAGAAGAAGATTTTTTAAGTTTTTCCCTATACATGTCTATGTAAAACATGTGACCCTTAGGGCGGGGCCAAATGTGACCCCAGGGTCACCATTTGAACAAACTTAGTAGAGGACCAAAAGCTGAAGCTACATGTTATACATGAGAGCTCTGTGCCATGTGGTTCCTGAGAAGAAGATTTTTTTCATTTTTTCCCTATACAAGCCTATGTAAAACTGTGACCCCCGGGGTGGGGCCAAATGTGACCCCTGGGTCACCATTTGAACAAACTTCGTAGAGGACCACAAGCTTATAGCAAATGCAAAATATTAAACCTCTGGCTCTTGCAGTTTCAGAGAAGATTTTTTAAGATTTTTCCTATACATGTCTATGTAAAACATGTGACCCTTGGGGCGGGGCCAAAAGTGACCCGAGGGTCACCATTTGAACAAACTTGGTAAAGGACCATAAGCTTATAGTAAATGCAAAATATCAAACCTATGGCTGTTGTAGTTTCCGAGAAGAAGATTTTTTAAAAAGAATTCCTATATAAGTCTATGTAAAACTGTGACCCCCGGGGCGGGGACAAATTTGACCCCAGGGTCACCATTTGAACAAACTTAGTAGAGGACCATAAGTTGATGCTACATGTTATACATGAGAGCTCTTTGCCTTGTGGTTTCAGAGAAAAAGATTTTTCCTATATGTCTATATGAAAAACATGCAAAACCTCAATATACAAAATTTGGACCCCCGGGGCACAGCAATTTTTGACCCCGGGGACTTTATTTGAATAAACTTGATAGTCTAGGCGTTGGCGATCATTTTAAAAGACAAGAGGCCCAAGAGGGCCTGTGGACGCTCTACTGGCTAATATGGCTCTTATGACATCAATGAAGCGAGTGAATATCGTCTTAAAGAGGCAAAATATAGCATTTTAACTATATCAAGAGCAATAACTCTGTCATTACTGGTCCGATCTGGCTGGTTTTCAAAGTTGGCCAGTAGAGATAATAAAAAAAAAAAAAAAAATTTAAAAAAAAAAAGAAAAAGAAAATAACAAAATAAAAAAAAATAAAATTTTTTTAAAACAAGCATTGATGTAAAACTGTGACCCCCGGGGCGGGGCCAGATGTGACCCCAGGGTCAGCATTTGAACAAAATTGGTAAAGGACCATAAGCTTATAGCAACAGCAAACTATTAAACCTCTGGCTCTTGCAGTTTCAGAGAAGAAGATTTTTTAAGTTTTTCCCTATATATGTCTATGTAAAACATGTGACCCTTGAGGCGGGACCAAATGTGACCCCAGGGTCACCATTTGAACAAACTTGGTAAAGGACCATAAGCTTATAATAATTGTAAAATATCAAACCTCTGGCTCTTGTAGTTTCCGAGAAGAAGATTTTTAAAAAAAAAATCCTATATAAGTCTATGTAAAACTGTGACCCTCGGGGCGGGGACAAATTTGACCCCAGGGTCACCATTTGAACAAACTTAGTAGAGGACCATAAGCTGATGCTACATGTAATACATGAGAGCTCTGTGCCTTGTGGTTTCAGAGAAGAAGATTTTTTTAATTTTTTTCCTATATGTCTATATGAAAAACATGCAAAACCTCAATATACAAACTTTGGACCCCCGAGGCACGGCCATTTTTGACCACAGGGACTTTATTTGAACAAACTTGATAGTCTAGGCGTTGGCAATCATTTTAAAAGAAAAACTGTTGAAATCTGTCCAGCGGTTCTGGAGAAGAAGATTTTTTAAGGTTTCGACCATATATGTTAATGGCAGCCATCTTGGATTTAGCGCTGACCTTATTTTAACAAATCTAAAAAGCATTCACCAAAGGATCATCCATGTGAAGTTTGGTCAAAATTAGCCAAGCGGTTTCTGAGGAGAAGTCGTTTGAAGAAAAGTTAACGGACGACAGACAGATGACAGACGACAGACGACGGACGACAGACAACACACCATCCCATAAGCTCTGCTGGCCCTTGGCCAGTAGAGCTATAAACATGAAAAAAAAAGGAATAATTGCAACACAAGAGGTCAATGACCTTGAAGCTCTACTGATTGATTTTGATTTCAGGAAGTAGTCGCTACACTTTTTTTTTGAAAAATTATTTTTAGCCGTTTTTTGCTAGGATCAATTAGACATCAAGAGCATCCTGTGAAGTTTCATGAAAATCCTTCAAGTCGTTTCAGAGGAATAGTCGCTACAAGTTTTCATTATATAACTCTATGTAAACAAAGGTGGCCGCTGACAGCCATGTTTAACATCGAATCAAAACGATTTTTGACAAGGACTAACATCATGTCATGCTGATCATTTTAGAAAAAGTCCCATATCAATATCACTTATCAGGACTTTTTCACCTTATATAACAGAGGCCTGTAAAAGGCTTCTTCCCAATTGAAAACTTGACTGTTTTTTCCCAACTGTGGCAGAAAATATTCCCAATCAGAAAGCACCGGTCCCTCGGAATTTGGGAAAAAGCATTAATTCTGCAATGTGTTTTTGTCAGTTCTGACTGAGAAGTAAAGTAATTACAACAAATAATGAATGAAAATATAAATAAAGCAAAGTACTGTCATATTTACTTAATTAAGTGGAGTGCGTGGTCCAGTGGTAGAGCGCCGAACTCCTGATCGAGAGGTCGTGGGTTCGATCCTCCGTCGCGGCCACGTTATTTATCCTTGAGCAAGATAATTAATCCACATTGCTTAGTACTTGTTCTACCCAGGAAGCCATCGAGAGTGATTAATCTAAGTTGCAAGAACTTGTTTCGCAATGGATGTAAAAATAAATATGTTTAGAACATTTACTTAATTGATGAAAGTGTACGTCTTTCCCAAAATGAGAAATAATCGCCTTTTTATTTTCCAAAAGTGCCTTTTCCCAATTTTGTGGAAAAAAGCCCTGCTTATAGTTTTCAAGAAGTAGTCGCTACAAACTTGTATTTTGAAAATCTATTTTTAGCCATGACAGCCATCTTGAATTTCCGGCCGAAATGAAATTTTGCTAGGATCAATTAAACATCAAGAGCAACATTCCTGTGGAGTTTCATGAAAAGCTGTCAAGTAGTTTCAGAGGAGCAGTCGTTACAGGTTTTCATCATATAACTCTATGTAAACAAAGATGGCCACTGGCAGCCATGTTTAACGTCGTATCAAAATAATGTTTGACTCTGATAACTATCATGTCATGCTGATCATTTTACAAAATGTCCCATATCAATATCACTTATAGTTTTCAAGATGTAGTCGCTACAAACTTCTTTTTTAAAAATCTATTTTTAGCTGTGGTGGCCAACTTGAATTTCTGGCAGTTCTGAAATTTTGCTAGGATCAATAAGACATTAAAAGCAACATTTCTGTGAAGTTTCATGAAAATCCGCCCAGTAGTTTCAAAGATGTAGTCGCTACAAGTTTTTACTATATAACTCTATGTAAACAAAGATGGCCACTGGCAGCCATGTTTAACGTTGAATCAAAACAATTTTTGACAAGGACCAACATCATGTCATGCTGATCATTTTAGAAAAAGTCCCATATCAATATCACTTATAGTTTTCAAGAAGTAGTCGCTACAAGCTTGTTTTTTAAAAACCTATTTTTAGATCTGGTGGCCATCTTGGATTTCACATTGCTAGGATCAACTAGACTTCATGGGCAACATTTCTGTAAAGTTTCATGAAAATCCATTCAGTAGTTTCAGAGGAGTAGTCGCTACAAAAAAAAGATTACGGACAGACGGACGGACAGACGGACGACGGACGCCGCACCACGGCATAAGCTCCGCTGATCTCTCATCAGTTGAGCTAAAAATGCGATATATTTCATTTCCAACTCGAGATTTTGCCTATTTATTTAACCGTTATTTGGAATAAAATAACACCATTAGAAAGGTTATTTATTTGGCTTTCTGGCAATATAAAATATATAATAATTTAGTAAAACATGGAAACACCATGTCCGTTTGCAATGTAGATGGGTGTACCATACTTTGAGGCCTCTCGCATACCGCCACGATAAGCCTAGTAAAAAATCGATAAATGTAGCGTATAATCGATAAACTTACCTTGAAGACAAGTGTTTCAGTTGAAAACAGCTTTTGTACTGTTGTGTCATATCCCTGTCATATAAAGCCCTGATCCCACCAATGCTAAAAAAAAACACCATTATTATTGATTTAAACAAAATAATACACATTTCTTAAAACTTCGTATCTTATTCACACATTTTCCATTAACGGGGAATGAAAGATGCTTAATTTTGGTTAAAATATCTTAAATGATGATAATAAAGAGATAAATAACATAAGAGCAAAAAGCCAGTAAGTGCACATACAAAAAATTTGCACTCAAATATTAAGTACAACAAGAGGTCAATGACCTTGAAGCTCTACTGATTGATTTTGATTTCAGGAAGTAGTCGCTACAGACTTGTTTTTTGAAAATGTATTTTTAACCGTGGCGGCCATCTTGAATTTCCGGCCGACCTGAAATTTTGCTAGGATCAATTAGACATTAAGAGCAACATTCCTGTGAAGTTTCATGAAAATCCGTCCAGTAGTTTCAGAGGAGTAGTCGCTACAAGTTTTCATTATATAACTCTATGTAAACAAAGATGGCCGCTGGTAGCCATGTTTAACATCAAATCAAAACGATTTTCGACAAGGACCAACATCATGTCATACTGATCATTTTAGAAAAAGTCCCATATCAATATCTCTTATAGTTTTGAAGAAGTAGTCGCTACAAACTTATTTATTTTAAATCTATTTTTAGCTGTGGCGGCCATCTTGAATTTCCGGCCGACCTGAAATTTTTCTAGGATCAACTAGACATCAAGAGCAACATTCCTGTGAAGTTTCATGAACATCCGTCACGTAGTTTCAGAGGAGTAGTCGCTACAAGTTTTTACTATATAACTATGTAACCAAAGATGGCCACTGGCAGCCATGTTTAACGTCGAATCAAAATAATTTTCCACAAGGATCAACATCATGTCATGCTGATCATTTTAGAAAAAGTCCCATATCAATATCACTTATAGTTTTCAAGAAGTAGTCGCTACAAACTTATTTTTTAAAAATCTATTTTTAGCTGTGACGGCCATCTTCAATTTCTGCCATATCTGAAATTTTGCTAGGATCAATTAGACATCAAGAGCAACATTCCTGTAAAGTTTCATGACAATCCGTCAAGTAGTTTCAGAGGAGTAGTCGCTACAAGTTTTTACTATATAACTCTATGTAAACAAAGATGGCCGCTGGCAGCCTTGTTTAACGTCGAATCAAAACGATTTTTGACAAGGATCAACATCATGTCATGCTGATCATTTTAGAAAAAGTCCCATATCAATATCACTTATAGTTTTCAAGAAGTAGTCGCTACAAACTTGTATTTTAAAACTCTATTTTTAGCTTTGGTGGCCATCTTGGATTTCACATCAACATGAATTTTTGCTAGGATCAACTAGACTTTATGGGCAACATTTCTGTAAAGTTTCATGAATATCCATCCAGTAGTTTCTGAGGAGTTGTCGCTACAAATAAAAGTTTACGGACAGACAGACGGACAGATGGACGCCGCACCACGGCATAAGCTCTGCTGATCTCTGATCAGTAGAGCTAAAAACCAATAAGTGATCTTACATGGTTTTTGCGTTCAAGTTTTCAGTGCAAAAATCTTGTGTGTTTTTTTACTTCACTGTAACCTTTTTAATTAAAAAACATTAGACAAATAAACTGTTATGTCTAAAGTATAACTGTATTTTTAGCTTATGAAAAACTAACCCTTAATACTACCAATCTAAAACTTTTAACAGTTTTCTGTCTCTCCTGAAAAGTAGCGATAATGCACTTACATCGTTTTTGCGTTCAACAGACAAATCATAGTTCATGAGAAAGTGATGTAAATGTAACAATTGAAGTTATATGCCCTTTGCTTGGATGGTGAAGGTCACATCCACATTTGCATTTTGACACATGAAACAACTTTAAACGAAGTTTGAAACATCTAATGCAGAAAGTTTGTGAGGAAGTGACCTAAACGCGAATGTTGAAGGTAAAAATTATTAAGTCATATGTCCCTTGCTTGCACGGTCAAGGTCACATCCACATTTGCTTTGTCACATTGCAATGTACCACTCAAAATACAACTATAAGCAAAGTTTGAAAGTTCTTAGTGCATACAGTTTGTGAAAAAGTGACCTAAACGCAAAAGTTGAACCTAAAAATTAATAAGTTATCTGCCCTTTGCTTGGAGGGTCAAGTTCACTTCCACATTTGCTTTGTCACATTGCAATGTACCACCCATGAAACAACTATAGGCAACGTTTGAAAGGTCTAGTGCATACAGTTTGTGAGAAAATGACCTAAACGCAAAACTTGAATGCTGACGCCGCCACCGAAAAAGCAACACCTATGTCTCTTTTTTCTTCCAAAAGGCAAGACAAAAACTGTTTTTAGCCGTGGCAGCCATTTTGAATTTATGGCTGCCCTGAAAATTTGCTAGGACCAACTAGACATCAGGAGCAACATTCCTGTGAAGTTTCATGAAAATCCATCAAGTAGTTTTAGAGGAGTAGTCGCTACCAGTTTTTACTATATAACTCTTATGTAAACAAAGATGGCCACTGGCAACCATATTTAATGTCGAATCAAAATGATTTTCGACAAGGAGCAACATCATGTCATGCTGATCATTATAGAAAAAGTACCATATCAATATCACTTATAGTTTTCAAGAAGTAGTCGCTACAAACTTTCTTTTAAAAAAATTATTTTTAGCCGTTGTGGCCATCTTGAATTTCCGGCCCTCCTGATATTTTGCTAGGATCAATTAGACAGCAAGAGCAACATTCCTGTGGAGTTACATTAAAATCTGTCTAGTACTTTCAGAGGAGTAGTCGATATAAGTTTTTACTATATAACTCTATGTAAACAAAGATGGCCGTTTAACGTCGAATCAAAACGATTTTCGACAAGGACCAACATGTCATGCTGATCATTTTAGAAAAAGTCCTATATCAATATCACTTATGGTTTTCAAGAAGTAGTCGCTGCAAACTTGTTTCCTAAAAATCTATTTTTAGCTTTGGTGTCCATCTTGGATTTCACATCAACATGAATTTTTACTAGGATCAACTAGATTTCATGGGCAACATTTCTGTAAAGTTTCATGAAAATCCATATAGTAGTTTCAGATGAGTAGTCGCTACAAAACGGACGGATGAAGGACACCGCACAACGGCATAAAATGAGTTTAAAATCAAAATGCCATTCTATAAACAATAAATAAAAAATACACAATAACAAGAGGGCCAAGATGGACCTAAATCAACCACCTGAGTACTGGCACATTATCAAACTTCTTCGAAATCTTATGGTCATATACAATCTGTGCAAGTTTGGTTAAGATTGTTCAAAAAATGTGGGCTCAGTTGTGTATAACAACATTGATATAAAGACACTGACAAAGTTTGGTAAAGATCAAATACAAAATGAAGGTGCTAGAGTGTAACACCTTGGGCAGAGCCAAATGTGACCCCAGGGCTACATGTTATATGACAGCTGTGTGCTTTGTGGTTTCAGAGAAGAAGATTTTTTTAAGTTTTTCCCTATACAAGTCTATGTAAAACATCACCCCTGGAGGGAAGCCAAATGTGTCAGGGTCACCATTTGAACAAACTTGGTAGAGGACCATAAGCTTATAGCAAATCAAAAATTTTAAACCTCTGGCTCCTGTAGTTTCCAAGAAGAAGATTTTTAAAAAAAGAAATCCTATATAAGTCTATGTAAAACTGTGAACCCGGGGTGGGGTGGGTACAAATTTGACCCCAGGGTCACCATTTGAACAAACTTAGTAGAGGACCATAAGCTGATGCTACATGTAATACACGAGACCTCCTCTGTGCCTTGTGGTTTCAAAGAAAAATATTTTTTAAAGTTTTTTCCTATATGTCTATATGTTTATATGACATGCAAAATCTCAATATACAAACTTTGGACCCCCGGGGCACGGCCATTTTTGCACCCCGGGGACTTGATTTGAACAAACTTGATAAGTCTAGGCGTTGGCGATCATTTTAAAAGACAAGAAATCCATGGATTCACATGTCTCGCTTAACGGGGGCTGGACTTAAAAATAAAAAGGTCAATGATGCTTAAATGAAAGTTTATAAACATTTTAGTAACTAACAAGAGGCCCAAGAGGGCCTGTGGACACTCTACTGGCTAAAACAGCTCTTATAGATTTAGATAGCTATAGCTAGATATAGCTCTATTCTCCTACAGATTTAACAAAGGAAAATACAATATAGCATTTTTCAACAAACCAAGGGCCATAACTCTGTTATTACTAACAAGATCTAGCTGGTTTTCGAAATTGTCCAAGATTTCATTGATATACCACGCTTTGCACAACTAGACATCATACTGAGGCTTCCTGCCAAATTTTGTAGAAATCCAACAAGCCGTTTAAGAGGAGTAGCGCCGACAGGAAATTTAAAACAAAAATGTCAAAGGGCCATAACTCCGTCAAAAATCAGCAAACTGGAACAAAAGCGTGATATGCACAACTAGACATCTTACCGATGCTTCCTGCCAAGTTTTGTCGAAATTCAACAAGATATATATGTAAAATGGGGGTCCTGTGGTATTTTTGAGTTGCCGAAAATACCACAGGAATTTTTTAATTTTTTTTAAACACACCTATCTACAAATCAGCATGAAATGCTGATTTTGCTTGTTATTTGTTGATTTTGCCCAAATATTTCATGAAATGGTGATTTTACTCGATTGATTAAAACTTTTTTAAAATAGGGGTAGTGAAGATTGCAAGTTTAATTTTTTTTATAAGTTATCAAAATTATAAAATGTTTCTTTAATACAAAACAAATTTGTCGATTTGTTATCAAAATTACATTCAATTAACAATTTTCTGACCTTGAATACAAAGGTGGTGGATCGTACTCATACACATTACTAAAACAATTTATTACACACTTTTTAGACTTTTTTGTAAGGTTGCCATTGCTTCTTTTCTTCCCTGCTCCACTAGTTCTTTTTTTTGAGCTTCACTTATTTTAGCCTTTTTTTGTTTGGTGTCTTCTTTTAAACTATAATATTTATCTAACTCATCTAAAATCATCTTAAACTCTTGATCAGATATTTGTGCATCACTCAACGCTTTTGATATTAACTGCTTTATGCTATTTAACTTGCCTCTGCCAAAGTTTTTATTTCATGATGTTTTTGAGCTTTTGCATTAAGCTTGCGTCTGATAAAATTAATACAAACACCTGTAGCTCCACATACTATTGCTGCTATTTCTAAAGGTAATAAAACTGGAATAACAAATCCAATCCCAGCCATAATAACACCTGCTGATATCAAGGTAGTGTCAATTCCATCTGTAATATTAATACCACGTTTATATTTTTTATAAAGTGACTGACGTATATCTCGTTCTGTTATTAACTTTTTTTCAATTTCTGAAATCTTTTGTAATCTATAATTTTGTCCGTTTTCCACTGAATTTTCCACTGACAAATCAGGATATAAACTTGGTGCTGTTGGTTGCTTCGGCATTTTTTTTATTAATAAATAAAAAATTAAATTAATTCAATTAATAATGATGCCACCGTATTTACAGCTGTAGCGTTAGCAACCTTGCATACAAAGTTAACAACAGAACCAGCGCCAATCTCTAAAGGTTTATCAAAGTTATCATGATTGCGTGGAATGATGTGAAGCGTTATACCATAATTTGGTTGTTCAACACCATTGACAGAAACTATTACAGTTACCTCACCAACTAATCGTTCACATGCTAAACCTATTCCCATAATCTGTCCACGGCGTGTCATTACATGCCCCACATTTGATTCTGCTCCACCGTTACCAAATGAGAGTATTCTATTTAACACAAGTGGGCCCTTAGCCTCTGCAAATATTATAATCCCATATTTAAGATTATCAACTCTATCTCTCAAATGATTAAACTGGTCAACAAAAGGCAAAACTTGCCTATGTAAATTTGAAACAATATTTATCAAAACCTCTAATTCTTCTGTTTTTTTAGGGCTTGTTGGTCCAAATATACTCATTGTTTTTTTTATAAAAATATATTTTTTAAATAATTTCTAAAACACAACTCATAGGCAAACCGTGATTATCTATTTTGTTGCCATGCTCATCTCTGACTTCTATTTTCAATTCAGTAATTGCACCATTTGTAAGACAGTGATATTCAGGATAAAAATGTGTATATACAATATCTCCAAACTGCTTATTTACCACAGGTATAACCCCTATAATAGTGCTTGGTGCACCATTGAAATAATTACTACTTGTATTAACTTGTTTCAGATGAACATATAGCTGTTTATAAGGAGCTAAATCAATTGAGTGATCTCCGACACGAATACCTTTTAACCATTTTCTGTCCTCGAATCCCAGCATTTTTGAAAGACCGCTTGATAATCGTGTTTCTATTGGCGTATCTAAAATGGCTATGGCACTTTGGACAATAATGCCCAGGGTAATATCTTTATTTAGAAATTTAAAATGTTTTGCCAACTCTTCAAAGTTATAGAGTCCACCTGGTAAATGTTCTATTTTAGCTGGGTTTCTTGTCTTTATGATTTCACTATTAATATTAAACCAGCCAATAGTGTATGTAAAACTTTTTAATCCAACGCGCTTAGTTCCATTTCTATTATCGATATACTGTTGTAAATTAATAGAGTTGTTTATGTTTGAAATTGTATGAAACATTTTTTTTAAATATATATATATAAAAACACAAATAAAAATGATTTCTAAAGAATTCAAATATAACCCGGATGCTCAATATTTAAATACTTTTAGCAAGAAAGTGATAGATATAATAAATCAAAACATAGTCATTACATCAGACGGTAAAGACTTTAAAGCATCATTTCCCAATGTCTTTGAAAAATACAAACTCCCATACGTCAAATCAGATGCTATAGTCCAACGCTGGGGAACAGATTGGATGTTATTTTGGCAGAATCAGTTAAACTTTGCTATTTGGTGTGCGACAACTGGATGTGGCATTGATTTTAACAATCATCTAAAAGCTGATACTTTGGTTGGATCGTTATTTCGATTTCATGTCTATTACCAAGTCAGAAGAATATTATTTGAGATGAGTGTAGCATTGCCGCAAGACTCAAATTGGAATGCTTTTAATAACACATATAACCGAAACGCATACGAGAGAATATGCAAGGAGTTTAACGTTGATTTATATTCAGACTGGAGACAGAAACAAAGCTATAATAATGGTCTAGGAACAATTTACAATTACTGGACACATATTGGTTATCATCCTTTGGTAAATACTGTATACGACAACAAAACGATGAGTTTTACAGTCTATGAGAGTGATAAAACATACCACATTGATTACATTGCACAAGGATCTGAGGCTGACAATAGTTGGTCTACTTTTATACTAGATGATTCATCTGGATTTACAAGAGCTGGAGTAGAAAGAATCAATGACAGCATAAGAACATACTGCTGGGCAATCCTTGGCTCACAATCACAAACAAGAACAGATATACTTGGAACTGGGACAGCATTTGATGCACAGAAACAATTTTTAGCAAATGTAGAGGACGCCATAAATAGCCCCATCGACTTGCCCAGTCAAATTTCAAGATATGAAAACACTCTAAAATATGCAAGAAGTAAAGTAAATTTTGTCTATGGAAGTGGATTGTACATGTCTCCGAGTGACATGGAGTTGAGAATTGGAACAATACAAGACTACAATAATGAAATTGTAATAGCAACCGATGCACAAGCATTAGGATTGAATAATGATGTAAATGTAAAACCAGTGCCACCAAAAAATATTCAACCTTTTCAAGGCACCACAACAAAGAATTTTTTACCGGAACATTCTGACTTTGATAAATCAATACATAAAACTGTGGAACATAACCCATCAGAAATACAAAAAATAGCGATTGAACACGAAGATAACAAAACAACTATAATTGTTGGTACTATAGTAATAGGTCTTGCTGCATTACTTATTTACGAGATTTACTGAACCACTCTTTGGCTGCCACATACAACAACCCGGAAACAAACACAAGCAAAGCCCATAGATTGTTACCAAGCCAATTAATAACATTACCTGTTGCAGATAAAAGCCATGATACTATTGCACCAATAACTCCTGGAAGTGCTGCAGCAGCTTTACCAGCTAGGTTGGCAAGAAGTTTACCAAGATTAAATAGTTGTTTTTTTATCCAGTCTTTTACACTTGATGGATCAGGTTTTGGAGTTGGAGTTGGAGCAGCACTTGATGTGGGAATAATAGAATTAATTATCACCCCAAGAATCATACCAAACGCAGTCAGGATACTAACAATAGTAATACCTTGCTCCTTAAACAAGGTTTTGATCCTCTCACCAAGAGTTGTATCCTCCTTTAACATTTTGTTTATTGTCTCTTTTATCCTGCTTACTTGGTTACGAAAAGCTTCTCTGTTTTCATTAATGACATCCATTCTTGCACCTCTTTCATTTTCAAGGTCTTTGATGCGATCACTAATTCTTTTTATCTGGAATTCATCATTATCAGTCTTAGCTTGTTCTAACTTTTGTTTTTCTCTTGTTATGTCTTTATCAAGTTGTGTGAGTTTTGCTACGTTATTGGTAAGTTCTTCCTTGACAGTTGTCATCGCTTTTACTATTCCATCCATTTCACGCTTGTCTATATTTGTTTGTGTTGAAACATCAGGACGCTCAATCACATCCCAGTCATACAATGATGTCTCTATGTTATCCAGTGATGCGTTTATGCTATCTATATCACGTGATAAATCTTGTAATGGAATAGCATCCACATTATCTGGTAAATCGTTTTTTGTGCTCTCCAACTCTTGCAACTTTTGTCTAAATTTTTGTGATACTTTTGTTTTACTGTCATACTCCGGCAAATTCAAAAAATTTCTTATCGCCCTTGTTTCCCCAGAGCCAATAATCCTGTTATATTCATTTGCCAAAGAACCAAGAGCAAGAAATGTAAAAGAGCCTTGCCTGGCAGTTATTCTTATTTCTTTATCACCAACAATCCAGTATAATGTTTTACCATCATCTGATACTTTAAACTGGTCATAATCCATTTTGTCCGGTGCCATTTTATATCGTTTTTCTATTTCATCATAAAAGGATTTTACAAGATTTTTCTTGTATGCTTCAAGTTCGGATTCTTTCAACTCCCCACGAAGTTCAGCAATATGGTCGCTTTGATTAAGAAGACTTCTTAGAACAGGCTCATCAGGCACCATCGGTGCATCATCATCATCAAAATCATAATATTCATCATAATCATCTGGATCGAACGCAGGATTTTCAAATCCACCTTCAGCCATTGTTTATTTTATTTAATTTTAAAAAATATATTTAAAAAATAAAAACAATGTCGGCTTACGGAAACAAACTTAACCCTCATAGAAAACTAAGAGAACCTCATGGTGCCAAAGGCATCCGCACAAGTGTAGTAATAACTAATAATCCATCAACAATAGACCAAAACCAGCAACTGCTTGTAAGATTTCCCAATCTAAGTACTAATGATGTGATAGTTCCTCGTACTGCTCGTCTTGCCTTTGAAATAGAACTTAAAAGCAGAACAGACGCCAACGCTACTCTATTTCAAAATCTGGGTAGAACAATTGTGAAAAAAATGACAATAAGAATAAGTGGCAATGAAGTCATGTCAATAGATGACAGTGATATATATCATTGTTATGTAGATTTATGGAAAAGCCCTACTGAACGACAAAACATAGCTTACCAAGGTATTGGTAAACCAAACATGCTAAAACATAGAGTTAGCGCGGGAGATGCTTCCTCAGACACCGGAGATGAAGCTATAGCAGCAGCTTATGGAAATAGATTTTGTATTCCACTGGACTTTGAAATGTTAGAAAGTCATATGCCATTTTATCAAGCGGGGCTTGGTGATAGGTTAGAATATGAATTAACGTTTAACGATTATAACAAAGTTATCAAAAGCGCTGATGCTGATGCATCTTATGTAATAAAAAATATCTGCTTGGAATTTGATACGGTTAGTGATGTTGAATTATCCAGACAAATAAGACAGCAAATCAATGGTAAGATGTCATTTATGTATGATCGTATCTTGCGACATAGAAAAATAATAGCAAACAAATCTGATACTCTTTGGAACATCAACATTAATGTACCAGCACGGAGCATGAAAGGTATTTTAATGCTGTTTGAAGACCCAGAAAGAACAGACACAGAAACCTATTACAACCCAAAGATTGAAAAGGTTGAAATGACAATAGAGGGAGTACCAAATCAGTTGTATAGTCAGGGCATGAAGGCATATCAACATTGGGATGAAATCAACAAATATTTTGCCTTAACATCAAAAAGAAACAAAGAGACAGAAATAGCAGTAAGGGACTTAAACTTTACCAGTGTTTCTCTTGAGACTTATTTGACAAAATCATATGCTTTGTGGCTTGACCTTAGAACATGTGAGGACAATTTATTACACGGCAGTGGAAGAAGAATAGAAAACGGTAGTGAAGGTATAACGATATTAATAAATAAAAAAGCAGATGCAGATCAAACTTTAAATATTTATATATATATAATACAAGATGCGCAAATCAATTTTGAAGATGGAAGATTCAAAGAAGCAGGATACTAGTTTGCAACAAAAATATCCTAAATATTCACACAGTGCCATTATTTGTGGTCAGACAGGCTGTGGTAAAACAGAGTTTGTTCTTGACATACTTGAACAAGAGTATGTTGGAGTTTTTAAACATATAATTATATTGTGTCCAACCATAGAGTGGAACGAGGCTTATAAAAATAGATCCTGGATAGGAGATGTGAAAAACCCTAAAGATAAAAAAATAATAATTGTCAATCCCGTGAGCAACGGTAAAGAAATGTTACAAGAACTGTTGCGTTTCTTTTTCAAACAATATGCTGGCCAGCCCACATTATACATTATTGACGATTGCTCAGCCACAAAAGAATTAACAAAGAAAAAAGATATGTTGTCAGAGTTGGCATTCTCTGGTCGTCACGCTAAACAATCAGTGTGGGTTATTTCACAGAGATATAATTCCGTATTGAAAGATTTGAGAGAGCAAGCAAAATGGTTGTGTATGTTTTACACCAAAGACAGAGATAGTTTTGAAAATTGTTTGAGAGAGAATGATGTTATTCCAACGTTGGAGGAGAGAACCAGAATAAGAAAAGCTTTAGCTAAGACTAAATATTCGAAGTTAATTTTGAGGACTGACCAACCAACTGGTTATTGGGTTGAATAATTTCTACCAGCAATTCTTTTTTTCTAACAGCATTGCTTTGTTGCTAATAGTAATACTAACAGCAAAGTAGCAATGTTAATAGCAATACTGACATGAAAATATAATGAAAATATCAGAAAATATAGTATTGCTAATAGCATTGCTCATAGCAAAGTAGCAATGTTAATAGCAATGCTTGCAGCAAATTAATAATGTTAATAGAAAAAATAGCAATATTAATAACAATGCTATTAACAATACTAACAATTACTAGTTGCATGAATATCGCTGCTAGTTGTTTTGTATTTTATATTTATTTCAAGATAAAAAATAAGATTAATAATATAAAAATGAATGCGGAAGAACTATTACAAAATATATCGGAACAGACGGAACCAGATGAATCAAAGCAACAAGAAACAAAAAAAGAAAGATTATCAGCCATAGTAGCTGGCGGTGGTAGTCGTCAATATTTGGGTAAAGACATACAACTCACAAACATAGATGGCATGCCCCCAGATGAAATTAACAAACTTTACTGCAGATATGAAGCAAGGCTTGGGGCAAGCATGACTAAAACTTTAGGCAATTCTTTTATTAACTTGTATGTAATGGGAGTATCAAAATATTTTAATGTAACCAATCCACCAAAGCTGATAGAAGATTTGGAGGAAGACCCATTTATAAATCATGCTTTGACAAGCGCTTGTTGTGAGTTGTATTACAGGTATGGAATGTGCTTAGCACCATTTACAGCAATACTGACAACTGTTAGACATATTGATTTTAATAAAAATAAAAATACAGATAATATAAATGGAGAACCAAGAGAGTGAAGTTATACCTCTAAAACGAGTAGAAGCTGGAAAAAAAGGAGCAGCGGCAAAAAAGGCAAAGCGTTTGCTTCAGGATGCAAATCAAAATGCTGCAAATCAAATAACAAAAATAACAATAGGTGAAGAAGAACCAGAAAAAATCAAAATAAATGTATACAAAAATTATATTCCACCGTGTCTGGTTTTATTAGGCATTGCTGGGTTGGGTTTGTATATTTATAACAAGAAATCTGCTACGCAGCCTGTAGCTGTGCAACCTGTTCATGTTGCACCAAAAGACCCGTTTGATTTTTAATAATTTATTTTAAAAAAATAATCATATAAAAAAAATGGCAGCAAGTATTGACGGAAAACAAATTGTAAATATGATGTATCATGCTGGAGTGGAAACACTTTTAACTGTTGGATATTCTGAGATTGGCAGAAAACTACTAAAAAGACCAGCCCCTAAAGTGGATTTTAATATGGTAGATGTTGGGATGCTGTCTGTGGATATAATGTTAGCAATGGCTACAAAGGATATGCTGATTAAGCAAGGTATTATTCCTGCGGATATTATGAAATAATTTTAAAAAACATATATATGTAAAAAAAAATGGCAAGTGCAGTAGCAATGATGATAGGCGGCGCCTTAACAAACGCATTGGCGTTGAGGGGTTCAAATTATTTCTTTTCAAAAATGGGAAGTCATTCAGATGAGGAAAGACAAAGGCATGACAAAGCAGTGGAACAATTAAACGCAGCACAAGTGGAGTGGAATAAAAAAAGAACAGAGAGATTAGATTTTATTAATAAACAACAGCAAAAAGAACATCATGCAGAGCAGACTTTTGATGATGTGGACCAAGCTATGAAACAGTATTATTATACAACTGGCAAACATTTGCTTTTGGAACCGGAGCCCAAGTTGAGTGATTTTTATACACCATCTCCGGATCAACAGAATAGAGAAATTACGTTTATTGTGGTGGGCATGGCTGCAACTGGATTTGTGGCGTATAAATTGAGTTCATAAAAAAAATTAGTTTAAAACTATAATTACTTTAGACTTTTTTGGATTTGAAATGACTAAGTTTACTTTGAAAAGACTAAGTCATATGCGTGATACCTATTTTTGTTGTTGTTTTTACATGGTTTCAATCCAAGTGGTCGAATATAATATGGTGGTTTAGCACTCTTCTCTAATTTATTTTTGAGATGATCAGGCGCCCATACTTCACCGTTGTCTAATAATGATAATACCATGGATGGACCATATTCAGTATCTACTATTTTCGTATCTGTAATTTTGTATATTTTATTTAGTTCCAAGTCTGTCCATTTCTTTGTGCTATTTTGATATTGCTCTTCGAGCAGTTCATCAAATTGTGCAGTTGTGATTTCCATTTTTTTCTTTATAGTTATATAAAGTTTATTCTTTAGTAGAAAAAAATGGAAAAGATTTATTACAGCCCAAAAGGATTTTGGAGAGGTTACACAGCAGTTAAAAAATTATCAAAAGAGGCTGGTGTCAGTGAAAAAAAGGCATTAGAATTTTTAAAGAAACAAGCTGTGTGGCAGATTTATTTACCCGCACCAAAGAAAATAGTTAGACCCAGGTTTGATGTTTCTGCTAAGAATGGAGTGCATCAAGCTGATTTGTTATTTTTACCGCATGATACTTTTGGGATTGGTCGTGGACGCAAGACATATAAATATGCGTTGACTGTGGTTGATATTGCAAGTAGATACAAAGAAGCAGAGCCACTGACTTCCAAGGATAGCAAAGAAGTTGCCAAAGCATTTGAGAAAATATACAGTCGGCATTTAAAATATCCAAAATTATTACAAGTGGATCCAGGCAGAGAATTTATGGGTGCAGTATCGCAGTTGATGGCAAAACACAAAGTAAATATCAGACGGGGCAGAACAGAAATACACAGAGACCAAGCTTTAGTGGAAAGATTTAACAGAACATTAGCTGAGAGATTGTTTGGTTATCAGTATGCTAAGGAAATAGATTCCCAAAAACGTAATAGAGAATGGGTAAAGAGATTACCAGAAGTTGTTAAAGCAATAAATGCGGAGACAAAAAAGCCTCCTCCTGTTGAAACAAAAATATTAAAAGATGATCCTATCTGTATGAATGCAAGTGTAAGATATTTATATCAACCCGGGGAACAAGAAGGCGGAAAACGCAGAGCAACTGATCCAATGTGGAGTGTAGATATTCACAAGATTAAAAGTTATATGGTGATGCAAGGTATAAGAGTTTATTATTTGAAATTACCAGCGCCGCAGAGAGGATTTGTCAAAGAAGAATTACTTATTGTTCCTGCTGATACTCAAATTCATAAGTTTTTATAGAAACCATGTGCATCAGTTGTAATTCCATCTTCTCGGATGTATCTTTTTGAGTAAAATGGTGACAAAGTTACTTTGTTTACTGTTATGCCGTATATTTGATGTTTTATTGATCGCAACATATTCATTTCATGGTTATATTTTTTCTTGTTGAATAATGCATCTTTGTAGTTTTCAAAGTTTATGTGTTTTTTAACTACATATTCTTTTACACCCTTTGCCTTTTTAATGAGTTGTTCATCAGCTCTCAAAATCGAATATAGCTTAGGCCTCAATCCAACATACTCAGCTATAGCAACACCAGCACATTCGTCTTTCATTTTACCCAATACTTTTTTGTTTGTATCATCATGCATTGGGTGATCTTGAGGATAATCACTCAAGTCATACTCATCTTTCATTTCAGCCATGTCTTTATATGCATCTTCCGTTTTTATATCCACAAGCAAGCTGTCAGTATCTGTGTATAATAAAGTACAGTTATTTCCATACCTTTTTTTCAAAGTATTATAATACCAATCATACATCATATGCTTTGATAAATCCAATACTGACATCCCAACATAAATTGGTTTGTTTAATGTTAGTTTTGTTTTGTTTACATGCACTGCTGATAACTCATCTGAAAATTTTATTCGGCGGTTAAAGTTTGGTTTAGCTATTATTTTTCTTATTTTTTCATTTTCAGAACCATCAGTTCTGACTAGTTTTATATCAGTCCGCTTGCGGAGATTTTCCATTGTTTTTCCAAATACAGAGTTATTCATAAGTTTGTAAAAGTCTTTTTCAAAGTTTGATTTAGCTTTTTTTCTAAGTTCTGTGTTTAGATTTATGTATGATTTCATCCATGTTTTTTCATTAAATTCTAATACTCTATGTACTTTTTTTAGTTTCATACCTAAAGATAAGTACAGTTGCAGGTTTTTGTAATGTATTACATACTTTTTTTTGTCCATAAGATTAGGAACTAGTTGTTCTGTCATAGTATTATTTTCCAGCAAATCTGTTTGATAACCAGACAGCCATTCTTTTTTTACTACTAACTTCTCTGGCGCAAGTGGATAGCCATTATGCAATTCATGAATTTCTTTCGAATATTCTAAATCGACTTCAAGTATTTGTCCTTTATCAGTCCCAAGTTTAGAGAAATAACCACGCTTGTTTCTATTTTTCCAAACAAATCCAGAATGCGGAAGTGCTTGACTCATTGCCCAACCATATAAATTATTTGCATCAAAATACATTAAGAAATTATTTTGATCTTCAGGTTTGTAATTAGCAACAAGTGGATTATTCGCTTTGGCATATCTTTTTGACACCATGCTAATTCCACCTCGCATTCCTTTTTCTAAAAACAAATGCATATCAATGTCTGATAAAAGTTCTGATTCTATTTCTGAGTATTTAAGTAGTGCATCCCAAGATAATCCCGGCGCTGTATAATAATGTAAAGGATCAAGTTTGTATGCATTCATACATGTTTTTCTAAAAGTTTGAAACACATCTGCTAGCAAAGTTACATCCGTTTTCAAATATAAATCATGATAATCACCAAGGGTTTTACAGTTGAATTCTTGCCATACTTTTTGAGCATATTCATAATCTTCAGTACTTATGTTTTCATCTGATAAACTACTGTAAAAATTTTCTATGGGTGGTAATTCTGTTTCTTTAAATCTTTCCATGTTATCCATATATTCGTATGGATAAACACCTTTTCGTAAAAGTAGATCTGTTTGTTCTCCAAACTGATTTTTGGTAATTTTAAAATCAGATTTGTTTGTTGCTTTAACCAATTTTTCCAGAGACGAAGCCATAAATTGGAAACTGTCTAAAAATCTAAATTGACCAACACTAAATGAAATATACTTTTCAGCATTATTTGGGATGCAAGTAATATTACCTGTTATTTTAGCTATATTTTGCATTATAAGATGACTATCATATCCTTTAAGGTTATGAAACATAACAGGAATTGTTGTTTTGTTTGGTCTTATTTTTAATTTTAGGTTGCATTTTTTATGTGCTGCACCTCTATATTCTCCTGTAAAATGACAATGATCTCTTACTTTACAGTTTTTATCATTGTCAATTATATTTTTACATATCCAGCAGTGTGTTGCTTTTTCATGATCTATTTCATTCTGCTGTGTCATGATTAAAGGTTTAGGATGAGCAAATATGTTATTGATGTTGCTCTTTTCACATTCCAAATAATGTAAAAACTTTTCAACAGTATCCTCACCTCTATAAATAACAGTTTTTCCTGCTTTACCATCATATCTAACAACTTGATACCCAAATCCACAAGCTTCATGCACATTTGTAATTTCTGATTTTTTTCCAAATTTTAAAGATTGGGGTTTAAGTATGCTTTCAAAGTCAGCATATATTACATAAGGTACATGCATTTGTTTTTGATGATTTTTAAATTTGGTGATTGTACCTTTTTTTGGCATCTCGATCCGGCAAGAGTTTTTGTTAATACCTTCACAGTCTATTTTGTGTTTTTCAAGTAGTTCTTCATCGGAGCATCCATGAAGACAACGATCACAAAAGTAAGTTTTACAACGATGTTTGTTTTGATCATAAAGTAATTTGTTTAGGTCTTTAATCCAGCACCAATGATATTTTGTTTCTTTTTTAACTTTTTCGTGATTATCATCAGGGTTGTAATTATCATCTATAATCCCTTCTTCGTTGTTTGGATCATCTTCGTTTTCTGGTTCAACTTCAGTATCTTCAGAGATTAACATCAAATTAATTCTTTTTATGTCCTTCGGCTGCTCTGATATTTTATATGGAAAAACAGATGCCTTTTTAATTTTTTCTGATACTGTATACCCGTAAGCATTAATGGCAAGATTGTTTTGTTTTTCTACTTTTGAAATTTGTGAAATCGGAGTCGGACAATCAATATCTTTCATGTTTAACTTACCCATGTGTTTGTTGTAACTAGACATCTTGATTGGATTATTTTTATTAGGCCACAAAGCAGAAACCAATGACACCTCCAAGCATCAATCATCTTTATTGATAACATTTATAATTGCTTTCTTATCAGATACTACTTTATGTAAAGGAATATATGAAGAACCTTTTAGTGGCTCATACTTTGCAAAATTTAAATAAAGTGTAATACAGTAATCAACTTCTAATCCTGATGCTGTGTTTGTAAATCTTTCCAAATTTTCTTGTATGTCATCAGATGATTTATCATACAACTCATCTATTTTTTCAGAAGATAAAATTGTATTTTGTTCACTATGTAATACTGCTGTGGTGTATTTTTTTGTAGCACCATCATCTTTAAATAATTCTACAGTGAGACCTAACTGAAATTTTATTCCATTCATTTTTGTCAGCTCTTTGGTTATTTGTTTCGTAATGATAGATTTTTTATCATGGAGTAGTTTCCGAGGATCTTTATATTTTTTGGCAGATATTTCGTATGCTTTGAAATAGCCACACATTAGCTTGTCAACCAGTTTTAATTCTGAAATACTTTCTTTAGATTTTCTATCATTAAACTCTTTCAGTTCATTTATAACATTTTCCTGTAATTTAGCATAATTCTGCTTTTGTTCATTTATAACATTTTCTTGTAATTTATCATATTTCTGCTTTTCTCGTTTCCGTTGTTTTTTAGCACGTCGTCTTTTGAGTAAATTCTCTAATGTTTGAGATTTAACCTCTTTTGGAGTTTCCTTTGGAACTTCTTTCAATGCATTTATACCGTTAGATAGTGTTTGCTTATCTATTTCACCTGCTTCAAACAGGTGTATTAATTTTTCTATAATCTCTTCAGTCTTCATTATTTCTTTTTGATATACTTATATTTTTTTTTTATTTAATATAAAAAAATATATCAAAAAGAAACAATGGAAATTAATGTTTGCACATTTCTTAAAATTGGATTACACAATCCGTGTAAAAATAAGACTACAAAAGATTCTAATTATTGCAGTTTGCATAAGTATAGATTAAAAACAAGTCATGTATTACCGTGCTTAATATGTAAAAAAGGCACAAAAGCAAAAAATAAAATTTGTGCTGATTGTGGTGGAGTTTCAGTCAGAATAATGACACGTTATTGGAAATTTAAAGATTATAATGCTGAGTGCTTAAAATTTAGACGTATTGATGTTTAACCATATAAAAAAAAAATTAAACTTGCAATCTTCACTACCCCCATTTTAAAAAAGTTTTAATAAATCAAGTAAAATCACCATTTCATGAAATATTTGGGAAAAATCAACAAATAACAAGCAAAATCAGCACTTCATGCTGATTTGTAGATAGGTGTGTTTAAAAAAATTAAAAAATTCATGTGGTATTTTCGGCAACTCAAAAATACCACAGGACCCCCATTTTACATATATATACAAGGCATTTAGGATGAGTAGCGCCGATAAGAAATTTTAAAGTAAGTGTCAAGTAATTGAAAAGATAATAAAAAAAAAAATTAAAAAAAAGAAAATTCAAATCAATCAAAAAAACATATTTAAATCAATGAAAAAATAAAAAAAATAAAAATATTAAAAACAAATATATTAAAAAAAAAATTAAAAATCTAAAAAATAAATAAATTAAAATTGAAAAAAGAAAGAAAAATGAATCACATTAAAAACAAAAAAATTAAGAACTGTGACCTCTGGAGCGCGTCCAAATTTGAAAACCAGGGTCACCATTTAAACAAACTTGGTAGCGGACCATAAGCTCACGCTACATGTAATACTTGAGAGCTCTGTGCCATGTGGTTCCAGAAAAGAAGATTTTTTTCAGTTTTTGCCTACACAAGCCTAAGTAAAACTGACCCCCAGGGTGGGGCCAAATGTGACCAATGGGTTACCATTTGAACAAACTTGGTAGAAGACCATAAGCTTATAGCAAATGCAAAATATTAAACCTCTGGTTCTTGCAGTTTCAGGGAAGAAGATTTTTTAAGTTTTTCCCTATACATGTCTATGTAAAACATGTGACCCTTGGGGCGGTGTCAAATGTGACAGGCAGGGTCAAATGTGACACGAGGGTCACCATTTGAACAAACTTGGTAAAGGACCAAATGCAAAATATTAAACCTTTGGCTCTTGCAGTTCAGTTTTTCCCTATACAAGCATTTATGTAAAACTGTAATCCCCGGGGCGGTGCCAGATGTGACCCCAGGTAACCATTTGAACAAGATTGGTAATGGACCATAAGCTTATAGCAAATACAAAATATTAAACCTCTGGATCTTGCAATTTCAGAGAAGAAGATTTTTTAAGTTTTTCTCTATACATGTCTGTGTAAAACATGTGACCCTTGGGGCGGGGCCAAATGTGACCCCAGGGTCACCATTTGAACAAATTCGGTAAAGGACCATAAGCTTATAATAAATGTAAAATATCAAACCTCTGGCTCTTGTAGTTTCCGAGAAGAAGATTTTTAAAAAAAAAATCCTATATAAGTCTGTCACCCTCGAGGCGGGGACAAATTAGACCCCAGGGTCACCATTTGAACAAACTTAGTAGAGGACCATAAGCTGATGCTACATGTAATACATGAGAGCTCTGTGCCATGTGGTTCCAGAGAAGAAGATTTTTTTCAGTTTGCCAATATACAAGCCTATGTAAAACTGTAAACCCCGGGGTGGTGCCAAATGAGGCCCCTGGGTCACCATTTGAACAAACTTGGTAGAAGACCACAAGCTTATAACAAATACAAAATATTAAACCTCTGGCTCTTGCAGTTTCAGAGAAGAAGATTTTTTAAGTTTTTCCCTATATATGTCTATGTAAAACATGTGACCCTTGGGGCGGGGCCAAATGTGACCCGAGGGTCACCATTTGAACAAACTTGGTAAAGGACCATAAGCTTATAGTAAATGCAAAATATCAAACTTCTGGCTCTTGTAGTTTCCGAGAAGAAGATTTTTAAAACAAAATCCTATATAAGTCTATGTAAAACTGTGACCCCCGGGGCGGGGACAAATTTGACCCTAGGGTCACCATTTGAACAAACTTAGTAGAGGACCATAAGTTGATCTTTTAAAGATTTTTCCTATATGTCTATATGAAAAACATGCAAAACCTCAATATACAAACTTTGGACCCCCGGGGCACGGCCATTTTTGACCCTGGGGACTTTATTTGAACAATCTTGATAGTCTAGGCCTTGTCGATCATTTTAAAAGAAAAACTGTTGAAATCTGTCCAGCGGTTCTGGAGAAGAAGATTTTTTAAGGTTTTGACCATATATGGTAATGGCAGCCATCTTGGATGTAGCGCTGATCTAATTTGAACAAATCTAAAAAGCATTCATCTAAGGATCATCCACGTGAAATTTGGTCAAAATTAGCCAAACGGTTTCTGAGCAGAAGTCGTTTGAAGAAAAGTTAACGGACGACGGACGACGGACGACGTACGACGGACAACACACCATCCCATAAGCTCTGCTGGCCCTTGGCCAGTAGAGCTAACAAGAGGCCCAAGAGGGCCTGTCAACGCTCTACTGGCTGTTATACCATTGATGAATCGAGTCGTACTACTTGGTGTCTAGAGTGTACACAAGGTTTTTCAAGTATTTGACCTAGTGACCTAGTTTTTGACCCCATGGGACCCATTTTCGAACTTGACCAAAATATAATTAAGACAACATTTCGACAAAGTTTCATCAAGATCGGGTCAGAAATATGGCCTCTAGAGTGTACTAGTGACCTAGTTTTTGACCCTGTGTGACCCATTTTCGAACTTTAGCAAGCTATAATTGAGACAAATATTCTGACAAAATTGCATCAAGATCGGGTCAAAAATATGGCCTCTAGAGTGTACACACGGTTTTTCCAAAGTTTGACCTAGTGACCTAGTTTTTAACACCATGTGACCCATTTTTGAACTTGACCAAGATATAATTAAGACAAACATTTTGACAAAGAGTGTACACAAGGTTTTTCCAATATTTGACCTAGTGACCTAGTTGTTAACCCCATGTGACCCATTTTCAAACTTGACCAAGATATAATTAAGACAAACATTCTGACAAAGTTGCATCAAGATCGGGTAAAAAATATGGCCTCTAGAGTGTACACATGGTTTTTCCAAAGTTTGACCTAGTGACCTAGTTTTTAACACCATGTGACCCATTTTTGAACTTGACCAAGATATAATTAAGACAAACATTTTGACAGAGTGTACACACGGTTTTTCAATATTTGACCTAGTGACCTAGTTTTTAACACCATGTGACCCATTTTTGAACTTTACCAAGATATAATTAAGACAAACATTTTGACAAAGTTTCATCAAGATTGGGTCAGAAATACGGCTTCTAGAGTGTACACAAGGTTTTTCAAGTATTTGACCTAGTGACCTAGTTTTTAACCCCATGTGACCCATTTTCAAACCTGACCAAGATATAATTAAGACAAACATTCTGACAAAGTTGCATCAAGCTCGGGTCAAAAATATGGCCTCTTAGAGTGTACACAAGGTTTTTCCAATATTTGACCTAGTGACCTAATTTTTGACCCCACATGACCCATTTTCGAACTTGACCGAGATTTCATTGAGACAAACAATTAAGATAAACATTCTGACAAAGTTTGACAAATATTTGACCTAGTGACCTAGTTTTTAACTTCATGTGACCCGTTTTCGAACTTGATCAAGATATAATTAAGATAAACAATTTGACAAAGTTTCATCAAGATTGGGTAACAAATATGACCTCTAAAGTGTACGCAAGTTTTTTCAAGTATTTGACCTAGTGACCTAGTTTTTGACCCCACATGACCCATTTTTGAACTTGACCGAGATTTCATTAAGACAAACATTCTGACAAAGTTTCATCAAGATCAGGTCAAAAATATGGCCTCTAGAGTGTACACACGGTTTTTCCAAAGTTTGACCTAGTGACCTAGTTTTTAAAACCATGTGACCCATTTTTGAACTTGACCAAGATATAATTAAGACAAACATTTTGACAAAGTTTCATCAAGATTGGATCAGAAATACGGCTTCTAGAGTGTACACAAGGTTTTTCAAGTATTTGACCTAGTGACCTAGTTTTTAACCCCATGTGACCCATTTTCAATCTTGACCAAGATATAATTAAGACAAACATTCTGACAAAGTTGCATCAAGCTCGGGTCAAAAATATGGCCTTTAGAGTGTACACAAGGTTTTTCCAATATTTGACCTAGTGACCTAGTTTTTGACCCCACATGACCCATTTTCGAACTTGACCGAGATTTCATTGAGACAAACATTCTGACAAAGTTTCATGATGATTGCATCAGAAATGTGGCCTCTAGAGGGAACACAAGCAAAAGTTAACGGACGGACGACGGACGGACAACACACCATCCCATAAGCTCTGCTGGCCCTTGGCCAGTAGAGCTAAAAATGAAGCAACTACAGATTTAATAAAGGAAAATACAATATAGCATTTTTCAACAAATCAAGGGCCATAACCAGTCGTTACTAACTAGATCTAGCTGGTTTTCAAACTTGTCCAAAATTTCATTGATATACACCATGCTTTGCACAACTAGACTTCATACTGAGGCTTCCTGCCAAATTTTGTCGAAATCCAAAAAGCCGTTTAGGAGTAGCGCCGACAAGAAATTTAAAGTAAAAATATCAAAGTGCCACAAATCCATCATCAATTAGCAAACTGAAACAAAAGCGCGACATGCACAACTAGACATCTTACCGATGCTTCCTGCCAAGTTTCGTCGAAATCCAACTAGGCGTTTAGGAGAAGCGCTGACAAGAAATTAAAAAATAAAAAGGTCAAGGGGCCGTAACTCCATCAAAAATCAACAAACCGGAAAAAAAATGCAATAGGCACAGCAATGCTTCCTGCTAACATGGCGTTAACACCAAAAAAAAATAATATTAATACCGGTAATTATAATGAAATAAGAAAATTAAAAAAAATAATAATAATAATCAATAAACAAGAGGTCAATGACCTTGAAGCTCTACTGATTGATTTTGATTTCAGGAAGTAGTCGCTACAAACTTGTTTTTTGAAAAATTATTTTTAGCCGTGGCGGCCATCTTGAATTTCCGGCCGACCTGATATTTTGCTAGGATCAATTAGACATCAAGAGCAACATTCCTGTGAAGTTCATGAAAATCCGTCCAGTAGTTTCAGAGGAGTAGTCGCTACAAGTTTTCATTATATAATTCTATGTAAACAAAGATGGCCGCTGACAGCCATGTTTAACATCTAATCAAAATGATTTTTGACAAGGACCAACATCATTTAATGCTGATCATTTTAGAAAAAGTCCCATATCAATATCACTTATAGTTTTCAAGAAGTAGTCACTACAAACTTGCATTTTGAAAATCTATTTTTAGCCATGGCGGCCATCTTGAATTTCCGGCCGACCTGAAATTTTGCTAGGATCAATAAGACATCAAGAGCAACATTTCTGTGAAGTTTCATGAAAATCCGTCAAGTAGTTTCAGAGGAGTAGTCGCTACAAGTTTTCATTATATAACTCTATGTAAACAAAGATGGAAACTGGCAGCTATGTTTAATGTCGAATCAAAATAATGTTCGACTCGGATAACCATCATGTCATGCTGATCATTTTAGAAAAAAGTCCCACATCAATATCACTTATAGTTTTCAAGAAGTAGTCGCTACAAACTTGTATTTTGAAAATCTATTTTTAGCCATAGCGGCCATCTTGAATTTCCGGCCGACCTGGAATTTTGCTAGGATCAATTAGACATCAAGAGCAACATTTCTGTGAAGTTTCATGAAAATCCGTCAAGTAGTTTCAGAGGAGTAGTCGCTACAAGTTTTCATTATATAACTCTATGTAAACAAAGATGGCCACTGGCAGCCATGTTTAATGTCGAATCAAAATAATGTTCGACTCGGATAACCATCATGTCATGCTGATCATTTTAGAAAAAGTCCCATATCAATATAACTTATAGTTTTCAAGAAGTAGTCGCTACAAACTTATTTTTTAAAAATCTATTTTTAACTGTGGCAGCCATCTTGAATTTCTGGCCGATCTGAAATTTTGCTAGGATCAATTAGACATTAAGAGCAACATTCCTGTAAAGTTTCATGAAAATCCGCCAAGTAGTTTCAGAGAGTTAGTCGCTACAAGTTTTTACTATATAACTCTATGTAAACAAAGATGGCCGCTGGCAGCCACGTTTAACGTCGAATCAAAACGATTTTTGATAAGGACCAACATCATGTCATGCTGATCATTTTAGAAAAAGTCCCATATCAATATCACTTATAGTTTTCAAGAAGTAGTCGCTACAAACTTGTATTTTGAAAATTTATTTTTAGCCGTGGCGGCCATCTTGAATTTCCGGCTGACCTGAAATTTTGCTAGGATCATTTAGACATCAAGAGCAACATTCCTGTGAAGTTTCATGAAAATCCGTCAAGTAGTTTCAGAGGAGTAGTCGCTACAAGTTTTCATAATATAACTCTATGTAAACAAAGATGGCCGCTGGCAGCCATGTTTAACGTCAAATCAAAACGATTTTCGACAAGGACCAACATCATGTCATGCTGATCATTTTAGAAAAAGTCCCATATCAATATCACTTATAGTTTTCAAGAAGTAGTCGCTACAAACTTGAATTTAAAAAATCTATTTTTAGCTTTGGCGGCCATCTTGGATTTCACATCAACATGAATTTTTGCTAGGATCAACTAGACTTCATGGGCAACATTTCTGTAAAGTTTTATGAATATCCATCCAGTAGTTTCAGAGGAGTAGTCGCTACAAATAAAAGTTAACGGACAGACGGACGGACAGACGGACGGACAGACAGACGGACGGACGGACGACTGACGCCGCACCACGGCATAAGCTCTGCTGATCTCTGATCAGTAGAGCTAAAAATAAATAAAAAATAAAAACAAGAGGCCCAAGAGGGCCTGTGGACGCTCTACTGGCTATGTTGGCTCTTATAACATCAATGAAGCGAGTGACTGCCATTTACGTTTTTTTGAAAGTTTCGGGCAAAAAACAGCTTTTTAACTAAATCAAGGGCCATAACTTAAGAACCTGGTAAAGTTTGGTAAAGATCAGATGAAAAATGAAGGCCATACCGTATTAACGAGGCAAAATATAGCATTTTTAACTAAATCAAGAGCCATAATTCCTCTGTTACTGGTCCGACTGGTCCAACATAGAGCTAAAAAAAAAAAATATATATATATATATATATAAAGGAATAATTTCCACAAAAAAAAAAAATTAAAAAAAATTAAAAAATAAATAAAAAAATATAAAAAATAAATAAAAAAATTATAAAAATAAAATTAATAATAATATAAAAAAGACAGTCGTAAAAGCTGGTAAAGTTTGGCAAAGATCAGATGCAAAATGAAGGCCCTATCGAACGACGAGGCAAATTATAGCATTTTTAACAAAATCAAGGGCCATAACTCCGCTGTTACTGGGACGATCTGGTTGTTTTCGAACCTGACAAAGCTTTCATAGACATTAACAATCTGGTGAAGTTTGGTAAAGATCGGATGAAAAATGAAGGCCCTATCGTCTTAACGAGAAAAAATATATCATTTTGAAGTAAATTAAGGGCCATAACTCCGATGTTACTGGTCCGATATGGCTGGATTTAGAACTTGTTCGAGCTTTTATTGATATTAACAATCTGATTAAGTTTGGTAAAGATCGGATGAACAATGAAGCCCCTATAGTCTTAACGAGGCAAAATATAGCATTTTTAACTAAATCAAGGGCCATAACTCCGCTGTTACTAGTCCGATATGGCTGGTTTTCAAACTTGTCCAATATTTAATTGATATTAACAATCTGATCAAGTTTGGTAAAGATCGGATGAACAATAAAGCCCCTATCGTCTTAACGAGGCAAAATATAGCATTTTTAACAAAATCAAGGGCCATAACTTCGCTGTTACTGGTCCGATATGGCTGTTTTTCAAACTTGTTCAAGCTTTCAACGACATTAACAATCTGATAAAGATTGGTAAAGATCGGATGAACAATGAAGCCCCTATCGTCTTAACGATGCAAAACATAGCATTTTTAACTAAATCAAGGGCTACAACTCCGCTGATACTAGTCCGATATGGCTGGTTTTCGAACTTGTCCGAGCTTTCATTGATATTAACAATGTGGTAAAGATAGGATGAAAAACGAAGGCCCTATTGTCTTAACGAGGCAAAATATAGCAATATAGCATTTTTAACTAAATCAAGGACCATAACTCCGCTGTTACTGGTCCGATCTGGCTGGTTTTCGAACTTGTCCGAGCTTTCATTGATATTAACAATGTGGTAAAGTTTGGTAAAGATAGGATGAAAAATGAAGGCCCTATCGTCTTACAAGGCAAAATTTAGCAATATAGAATCTTAACTAAATCAAGGGCCATAACTCTGCTGTTACTTGTCCGATCTGGCTGGTTTTCGAACTCATCCGAGCTTTCATTGATATTAACAACCTGTTAAAGTTTGGTAAAGATTGGATGAAAAATGAAGGCCCTATCGTCTTAACGAGACAAAAGTTAACAACGGACGGACGGACGACGGACAACTCGGCATCCCATAAGCTCTGCTGGCCTTCGGCCAGTAGAGCTAAAAATAAAAAAAAGATATGAAAAAAATATATATATCCATTTAAAAAAAAAAAATATATATATATACTAATAATAAAATTAAAAAAGAGCAAAATATCTGGTAAAGTTTGGTAAAGATCAGATGAAAAATGAAAGCCCTGTCGTATTAACGAGGCAAAATATAGCATTTGTAACTAGATCAAGGGCCATAACTCTGCTGTTATTGGTCCAATCTGGCTGGTTTTCGAACTTGAGCGAGCTTTTATTGATATTAACAATCTGGTAAAGTTTGGTAAAAATCGGATGAAAAATAGCCAGTAGAGCTAAAAATCATCAGCTCCAAAAAGTAGGTCAAGGTCATAGATGAAATCCAGGCATCCAAAAAAAGATACACTACCGAAGACACAACTATGACAAAATAGAATGTTTTCTTCCAAAGATTAAGCTAAAAATTAGGTTTAAAACATTAGTGCATAATTCTAGTTCATGAGAAAGTGATGTAAATGTAACAATTAAAGTTATCTGCCCTTTGCTTGGATGGTGAAGGTCACATCCACATTTGCTTTGTCACGTTGCAATGTACCACTCAAGATACAACTACAAGCAAAGTTTGAAAGGTCTTAGTGCATACAGTTTGTGAAAAAGTGACCTAAACGCCAAAGTTGAAGGTAAAAATTATAAGGTTATCTGCCCTTGCTTGGAGGGTCAAGGTCACTTCCACATTTGCTTTGTCAGGTTGCGATGTACCACCCATGATACAACTATAAGCAAAGTTTGAAAGGTCTAGTGGATACAGTTTGTGAGAAAATGACCTAAACGCAAAACTTGAATGTTGACGCCGCCGCCGCCGGAAAAGCTACACCTATGTCTCTTTTTTTCTTCGAAAAGGCGAGATAAAAAAACTTTTTAAATCTGTCCAGCGGTTCTTGAAAAGATTTTTTAAGGTTTCGACCATATATGGTAATGGCATCCATGTTGGATGTTGCGCTAACCTAATTTTAACAAATCTAAAAAGCATTCATCTCAGGATCATCCAAGTGAAGTTTGGTCAAAATTTGCCTAGCGGTTTCTGGGGAGGTCGTTTGAAGAAAAGTTAACGACGACGACAGACGACGACGACGGACGACGACGACGGACGACGGACGAGGAGTGATCCCAATAGATCACCTAGAGCCTTTGGCTCAGTTGATCTAAAAAACATCAACGCCACAAAAGTAGGTCAAGATCAAGACACAAAAATGTCAAAACAAAATAAAATGTTTTGTGTCTTCCAAAGATTAAGCTATAAACTAGGTTTAAGGCATCTAGTTCATAATTATAATTCATGAGAAAGTGACGTAAATGTTAACAATTAAAGTTATCTGCCCTTTGCTTGGATGGTGAAAGTAACATCCACATCCCAAGATACAACTATAAGCAAAGTTTGAATGGTCTTAGTGCATACAATTTGTGAAAGTGACCTAAACATAAAAGTTGAAGGTAAAAATTATAAGGTTATCTGCCCTTTGCTTGGAGTGTTTAGGTCACGTCCACATTTGCCTTGTCAGGTTGCGATGTACCACTCAAGATACAACTATAAGCAAAGTTTGAAAGGTCTCAGTGCATACAATTTGTGAAAAAGTGACCTAAACATAAAAGTTAATAAAAGTAAAAACTATTAAGTTATCTGCCCTTTGCTTGGAGGGTCAAGGTCACTTCCACATTTGCTTTCTCACATTGTGATGTACCACCCAAGATACAACTATAAGCAAAGTTTAAAAGGTCTAGTGCATACATTTTGTGAGAAAATGACCTAAACGCAAAACTTGAATGTTGACGCCTTCGCAGACTCTGCCGGAGAAGCAACACCTATGTCCAGGGTTTGACATTAACGGTTGTCTGCTTGTCCGATGCTATGCAGATTTTATTGGGGACAAGTTAATTGTCCTAGGTGACCTGTCCGACGAACAACTAAATTTTATACCAAACAATAATTTTACATCTTGAAAAATGAAAAATCACGAGTGAAAAAATGTATCAAGACATCGTCGAGCACATTATAAATGATGAATACAAACTCTCGTTTTCATTGGTTGAGGCGTGACTTTCGTGTAATTACGAGAAAAACCGACTGAACTCGCTCATTTCCGTATATCATCAGAAATACTGCTCGTAGGTATTTCCAAAGATACAAACGTCGATTCGATGGGTTTGGTTTATTTGTCCCGGCAAAGTACCGTGTTAACCGTAACAAAAATCGGAAATGGATTGATTTTAAACATATTTTTGTTTAAGTTTTATAGTTAAATATAAAAATATTTTGTAATAAATTGCGTACAAAGAATACAAACTCACTCATTTACGTAGATCATCGGAATAACGAGCAGCATGCTGGTTCTATGGGCGCAGCCATTGTTACTTACAAGTGACTGAACCCACATGACCGAAAAGTAGTATACAAGTTGGAGTCTATTCCTTTCTGATATTATTTTTGGAAAAACAATGGTTGAGGCATTTCGGATCGCTGAGTTACGAGTTTTGTTTAACCAATCATTTTTACGGTAACTGCCCATCGAGTTTTGTTTAACCAATCAATTTTACGGTAACTGCCGATCTTATGTCGGACATGTGCGTAGACGGTAGGTGGCGTATTTTAAACCATATTTTCTCACAACATTATAAATATTACAGACACCGGCAATGACCTAACTTGACCTTGAAAAATAAATAGTCTTTGTCACCCAGACGTACGCAGTCTGCTCAGAAAAGGTGGGCCATGAAGGTGGACATGCGGCTGGGTGATCGAGTCTAGAAAATAACCAAACAAATGTGGCGATATCTGTCAGTTGAAAAAAAACCAGAAAAATGATAATGATCTTGTTTTTTTATCACTTTTACATGAAGTGAGTGGACAAGTAAATTTGGCTGGGGACAAGTCAATTTCAAAAAAAGTTAATGTCAAACCCTGATGTCTTTTCTTTTCTTCGAAGAGGGGAGACAAAAAAACAGTGAAATCGATATGACTGGAACAACAGCAACAGGATCAACATATTAAACAACAAAAACAACACCCAAGCCAAATACTGAATCCACAATGAAAACAACAAAACAACAGTGAAGTCAATTTGACTGAAACTACAACAACAGGATCAACATATAATCAAACACCACCACCCAAGCCAAATACAGAATCAACAATGACAACAACAAACCAAAGTGAAGTCGATATGACTGAAACTACAACAACAAGATCAACATATAATCAAACAACAACACCCAAGGAAAATACAGGATCAACAATGACAACAAGAAAACAAGAGGGCTAAAATGGCCCTAAATCGATCACCTGAGGATCTTTGCAATGATGAACAAGAGGCCCAAGAGGGCCTGTAGACGCTCTACTTGTATGATGTGATTCAAAAACATAAACATGATAGAGGCCAACCCAAGAAACATGTTTCCTATATATAACTCTATGTAAACTTTGGGTTATCGTGGCGGCCATTTTGAATATTTGACAACGAAAAATACAAACTTGATAGAGGCCAACAACAGGAACATGTATATGATATTTAACTAGAATGGAATAAGTGGTAATATGTCGTTTGATAAATGTCCTTAAATTTGACCTAAGTTTAGCCATGGTGGCAAATTTGACCTAAGTTTAGCCATGGTGGCCATCATGGATGACTGGAGGCCCCAAAAACGCAAAAGGGGGACAAACCCAAAGATCATTGTGCTTAAAAGTGAAATGTCAAAATTAGACGTCACTTCCGTTTGTCTTGTATTTTTGTCGTCTGCTAAAAAAGTAAACAATATCTCATCATGGAAGACTTTATAGAGACAACAAAGCAGAGAATTGATGAAAAGTTGGTTTTAGTTGGTCATAAAGGTTGCCATAAGTGGACTGGGACCACGTCAGGGAGTATCAGGCTAAAATATGGTCAAATAAGAATTAAATTCCCTGGAGATGTCTATTCCAAGTACTATTATGTACAGAGCCCAGTTTATTTTGCACCATAATCTTGTTCCCATCCCCCATGGGGTTCATGTATCTCATTTATGTCAATTTTCTCTTTGTTGCACCCCAGACCACCTTCATTTAGACCCCCAGTGTGTTAATAACTCCAGACAAAATTGTTCCTCCCACTGTAATGGACATTCTTTTGGTGGAGTTTTATATCCTAACTGTATTTTTTAGATCTGTTTTCATTATCATGCAAATAGCACATACAACTTGAGTGAAAAACAAACTTTTCGCATACTATTTACAGTATTTACAGTATTTACAGTATTTACATGTACGCAAAAGTGCTGTAAAAGGTGACAATGCCCGCATGTACCATGAAATCACAACTGTATTATAGTTGTGGATACAGCACAACACATTATGTGTACCAAAAACCTCAGAATAGGTTAAATTGTCATTTAACCTGAATATTGATGATCACTGAGGTGTGGCATATTTGAAAAATCAGGTTTTGGGTCTGTCATGCCTTTTAAATAGTGAATACTTGCATGAAGCTTGTATTTATGCCGTCGAGTGTTTCTCCGCGAGACCCGGGCTGACTTAATATATGCTCTACTTTTCATTAATCGGTGCGTATGCTCTACTTTTTGTATATATTTTATTACAGAGGAGCCCTGAGTGAGACTGGCACCTAATACTTCACTTTTGAGGAGAGTGGAATCACCATATCCTAGGTTTAACTTCAGAACTTGACCGTGTAAGCGACCTCTACAGTTACGTGAAAAGGTGACTGCCTTCGGATTGACGGCTTGATACGACCGATTTGCGGCTTCACACTTCTGAGTAGAGGTAAGAAGTTGTGTTTTTATAAGGCTATCTTTCCCGAGCAGAACCTCCATGCACTTTTTGAGTTTCAACTCATCAGTGTCTGTCATTCTAAGTCTAACATAAGGAGGTAAGTACAGATTTGCATTTGTATTGTTCCCAGAACAGACAAGACTGTATTGTGAGCAAGATGAACCACAGTACCCTTTAAAGCACATAACAATAACTATTAATGATGTCAGGCATGACAGAGCTAATCTTTGAAACATTGTGATTGTATTTCCTGTGTGCTGCCTTTAGTTCGGAAATACAGCGAGCACGCACCGACAGGGCAAGTCTGTTCTTAAGATTACTTTTTTCGGACCCGACAGCATTGTTTTACTGAAATTGGTTTTGTTTATCTCCCTTTTCATACTGTTAGCTAAATGGCTAAGGTCTTTAAGATGTACTGGTTTGCTATCTTGTCCTTTATCAACCCCCATATGTCCCTTAGAGTCTCCATCCCCAGTATAATGCCCAATTATCAAGTCTTCCCTTATGTCAGTAGCGACAAGATGATTCCATAATTCTTCATTTCCTATTTGTTCGCCTTCTGCGACATTTACCGTGCAGACCCCTGTGTGATTCGGACAGACATTTTCCCCTTTATTTTTTAAATGCGCAGATACATTGCACAGCTTTTGGCCCTTGTTTACTCCAACTATTTGTTTTTGCCTTGTATTGTTTTCACACATAGTGGTTGTGACAATGGAACCTACTTGAAATGGAGTGTTGTCAGAGTTAAAGATTGGATTATTATAGCATGAATCACCCTCTAGCCCCCCATTTTTGGATCTTTCTGACCACATATGTAATTTTCCTTAACAAGATTTTGCCTTATTTCTTTCATTGAGTCCTTAATTGTTCTATAGCCTTGCTGGCTGTAATTGATGTTCTGTGCATTGAACTCTGGCAGGGTGGAATAATGTTTGTATTTGCAAGGATGCGACAGGCGCCAGTGTTACTGACTGTTGTACTCATGAGTCCTAATTGGAGCCCAATATTTGCCTTAGCTGACCTCCTGCCCTTTTTTTTAGTGGTTACTTCTTCAAATAACTTGTAGTATTGACTTACATATTTACATTTTGTACATTTTAGCCGTTCCACCCAACAAATACCCCATTTCCGCGATTTCTCGACATCAAAGACAAGGTCACCAGTAGTCAAGATTAAAAGCAACATGTACCTTCAACTCTGTATTAAACATTCTTTGCACCTCATATGGCTGATAAACTTTGTTAACAAGCAAATCTGGGTGAACATTGTTTGCATTGGTTTTTGCATATTTTGACAAGAGTGATGTTTTTCGACCAAGCGGTCGTAATGCTTTTGATGCTATTTCAGACCCATCTACATCTTGGAACACTAATGACCCATCTACATTTTCATGAACTCTTGAATAAAATGTTTCAACATTTAACCTGGCATACGTTGACTTAGTATTGTTATTTGCAGGTGAAAACTCAATCTTCTTACCTTTATTTACATTCGGAATGCCTTTTTGGAAACCAGATATTTTTGAAAGCCTTTGACGGCTTGTAAGACCCATATTGGACTGTATAGAAACCCTGAACTTACATATTTTGTAGATGGGCTGTGAATGTCTATCTATATTATTGTACTAAATGTATTTTATACTCATAAAGTCAATTACACCAATCATGTGTGCAATGGACCATTGAACCATATCTGAAGTTTATGTGATCTCTCCCCTGGTCATTAACACCTTTTCAGACAATGAGACCAATCACTGGCAACTTGTTTTGATGGAATTAAAACATCACAGAGGTGTCAAACTTGGGGATTAAAATGTTGCTTTAAAGTCATAGCAATGTTATATTGAATAATTTCCTTCAAAATTAGTAAAGAATAAAAAACAAGAGGTCAATGACCTTGAAGCTCTACTGATTGATTTTGATTTCTGGAAGTAGTGACTACAAACTTTATTTTTGAAAATCTATTTTTAGCCGTGGCGGCCATCTTGAATTTCCGGCCGACCTGAAATTTTGCTAGGATCAATTAGACATCAAGAGCAACATTCCTGTGAAATTTCATGAAAATCCGTCAAGTAGTTTCAGAGGAGTAGTCGCCACAAGTTTTCATTATATAACTCTATGTAAACAAAGATGGCCGCTGACAGCCATGTTTAACATTGAATCAAAATAATGTTCGACTTGGATAACCATAATGTCATGCTGATCATTTTAGAAAAAGTCCCATATCAATATCTCTTATAGTTTTCAAGAAGTAGTCGCTACAAAACTTATTTTTTAAAAATCTATTTTTAGCCATGGCGGCCATCCTGAATTTCTGGCCAACCTGAAATTTTGTTAAAATCAATTAGACATCAAGAGCAACATTTGTGTTAAGTTTCATGAAAATCCGTCAAGTAGTTTCAGAGGAGAAGTCGCTACAAGTTTTCATTATATAACTCTATGTAAACAAAGATGGCCACTGGCAGCCACGTTTAACATCGAATCAAAATAATGTTTGACTCGAATAACCATCATGTCATGCTGATCATTTTAGAAAAAGTCCCATATCAATATCTCTTATAGTTTTCAAGAAGTCGCTACAATCTTATTTTTTTTAAATCTATTTTTAGCCATGGTGGCCATCTTGATTTTCCGGCCGACCTGAAATTTTGCTAGGATCAATAAGACATCAAGAGCAACATTCCTGTGAAGTTTCATGAAAATCCGTAAAGTAGTTTCACAGGAGTAGTCGCTACAAGTTTTCATTATATAACTCTTATGTAAACAAAGATGGCCACTGGCAGCCATGTTTAAGGTCGAATCAAAACGATTTTCGACAAGGACCAACATCATGTCATGCTGATCATTTTAGAAAAAATCCCATACCAATATCTCTTCTAGTTTTCAAGAAGTAGTCGCTACAAACTTATTTTTTAAAAATCTATTTTTAGCCATGGCGGCCATCTTGAATTTCCGGCCGACCTGAATTTTTTCTAGGATCAATTAGACATCAAGAGCAACATTCCTATTAAGTTTCATGAAAATCCGTCAAGCAGTTTCAGAGGAGTAGTCGCTACAAGTTTTCATTATATAACTCTATGTTAACAAAGATGGCCGCTGGCAGCCATGTTTAATGTCGAATCAAAACGATTTTTGACAAGGACCAACATTATGTCATGCTGATCATTTTAGAAAAAGTCCCATATCAATATCCCTTAGAGTTTTCAAGAAGTAGTCGCTACAAACTTGTTTTTTAAAAACCTATTTTTAGATTTGGCGGCCATCTTGGATTTCACATCAACATGAATTTTTGCTAGGATCAACTAGACTTCATGGGCAACATTTCTGTAAAGTTTCATGAATATCCATCCAGTAGTTTCAGAGAAGTAGTCGTTTACGGACGGACAGACGGACAGACGGACGGACGGACAGACAGACGGACGGACGACGGACGCCGCACCACGGCATAAGCTCTGCTGATCTCTGATCAGTAGAGCTAAAAATGAGTTTTTTTGGTAAAAAAATAGGTATTTTTCAATTTTTTCTCCATTTTTTGTTGAAATTTTCATATAAAAAAAAAGAAAAACGAGAAGAAAATGTAATTTAGCACCATTTTATAGTAATATGGACACTTACGCATGCATTACATGCTAAATTTAATTAAACAAGAGGTCAATGACCTTGAAGCTCTACTGATTGATTTTGATTTCAGGAAGTAGTCGCTACATACTGGTTTTTTGAAAATCTATTTTTAGCCGTGGTGGCCATCTTGAATTTCCAGCCGACCTGAAATTTTGCTAGGATCAATTAGACATCAAGAGCAACATTCCTGTGAAGTTTTATGAAAATCCGTCAAGTAGTTTCAGAGGAGTAGTCGCTACAAGTTTTCATTATATAACTCTATGTAAACAAACATGGCCACTGGCAGCCATGTTTAACGTCGAATCAAAATAATGTTCGACTTGAATAACCATCATGTCATGCTGATCATTTTAGAAAAAGTCCCATATCAATATCACTTATAGTTTTCAAGAAGTAGTCGCTACAAACTTGTATTTTGAAAATCTATTTTTAGCCATGGTGGCCATCTTGAATTTCCGGCTGACCTGAAATTTTGCTAGGATCAATTAGACATCAAGAGCAACATTCCTGTGAAGTTTTATGAAAATCCGTAAAGTAGTTTCAGAGGAGTAGTCGCTACAAGTTTTCATTATATAACTCTATGTAAACAAACATGGCCACTGGCAGCCATGTTTAACGTCGAATCAAAATAATGTTCGACTTGAATAACCATCATGTCATGCTGATCAATTTAGAAAAAGTCCCATATCAATATCACTTATAGTTTTCAAGAAGTAGTCGCTAAAAACTTGTATTTTGAACATCTATTTTTAGCCATGGCGGCCATCTTGAATTTCCGGCCGACCTGAAATTTTGCTAGGATCAATAAGACATCAAGAGCAACATTTCTGTGAAGTTTCATGAAAATCCGTCAAGTAGTTTCAGAGGAGTAGTCGCTACAAGTTTTTACTATATAACTCTATGTAAACAAAGATGGCCGCTGGCAGCCACGTTTAACGTCGAATCAAAACGATTTTTGATAAGGACCAACATCATGTCATGCTGATCATTTTAGAAAAAGTCCCATATCAATATCACTTATAGTTTTCAAGAAGTAGTCGCTACAAACTTGTATTTTGAAAATTTATTTTTAGCCGTGGCGGCCATCTTGAATTTCCGGCCGACCTGAAATTTTGCTAGGATCATTTAGACATCAAAAGCAACATTCCTGTGAAGTTTCATGAAAATCCGCCAAGTAGTTTCAGAGGAGTAGTCGCTACAAGTTTTTACTATATAACTCTATGTAAACAAAGATGGCCGCTGGCAGCCACGTTTAACGTCGAATCAAAACGATTTTTGATAAGGACCAGCATCATGTCATGCTGATCATTTTAGAAAAAGTCCCATATCAATATCACTTATAGTTTTCAAGAAGTAGTCGCTACAAACTTGAATTTAAAAAATCTATTTTTAGCTTTGGCGGCCATCTTGGATTTCACATCAACATGAATTTTTGCTAGGATCAACTAGACTTCATGGGCAACATTTCTGTAAAGTTTTATGAATATCCATCCAGTAGTTTCAGAGGAGTAGTCGCTACAAATAAAAGTTAACGGACGGACAGACGGACAGACGGACGGACGGACGACGGACGCCGCACCACGGCATAAGCTCTGCTTATCTCTGATCAGTAGAGCTAAAAATGACGCGTTTGTTGTTTAATGTCTCATATCTTGATAGACTTCAATATGCCTCGTACAGCAATTTTTCAGAAATATGGCCGTCAAAATGATGGGTTGCTAAAATCAGGCATAAAATAAAAAATATTCATAATTTTAAGCTGATCTTTGGGGTTTTTCTTGGAATTAAGTCATACTATAGGATATTGGAAGATTTTTCACTTTAAAAAGAAAAAATAATCCATTATAGGTCTAATTACACTAAATCAACAGGATGTGCATGCCTGGTGCAGTCGAAAGTAGTTCTCTATTAAAGAGTTCTAATCTTTTTTTTCTTTAAAAATATTTTTTAGAGCAATTTCCTGTTATTTTTTTGGCTGTAACTGTATTCTGGACATGTTATTGATATTGATTTTCATGAGCAGACACACTTGTCTTCATGCCAAAGTAAGTTTCCCAGCATTCTAACGAGGTTTGAGTTTTCTACAGGTCAGTAAATATGAGATTTTAGTATGGGAGTGTATGGGAGAAACATTTACGCTATTATAACTTTAAGTTTCATCAAAATCTTTCAGGCGGTTTCAGAGAAGATGTAATTTTTGACCTTTTCCTATGTAACTCTATGTAAATTTTGGGTCGCCGTGGTGGCCATTTTGATTATTCAACGATAACGAAAAACGCAAACTTGATAGAGGCTAACCCAAGGAACATGTATATGATATTTCACAAGAATGGAATAAGTCGTTCAGATGTCGTTTGAAATTCATTTAAATTTGACCTAGTTTTAGCTATGGCGGCCATCTTGGATGACTGGCGGCCGCAAAAAACATAAATCTGAGAGGGACTATCCCAAATATTATTGTGATTAAGTTTAATCAAAATCTTTCAGGCAGTTTCAGAGAAGATGTCATTTTTAACCTTTTCCCATATAACTTCAGGTCGCCGTGGAGGCCATTTTGATTATTTGATGATAACAAAAACACAAACTTCAAACTCAAGGAACATGTATATGATATTTCACAAGAATGGAATAAGTGGTTTCGGAGCAGATGTCGTTTGAAATTTCCTTAAATTTGGCCTAGTTTTAGCCATGGCGGCCATCTTGGATAACCGGCAGCTGCGAAAAACACAAATCTGAGAGCGACTATCCGAAATATCATGGTGCCATGATTAAGTTTCATCAAAATCCTTCAAGCAATTTCAGAGGAGATGTCGATTTTATAAAATTGCTAACAGACGGAGAGACAGACGGACGATGGACAAAAAGTGATCGCATACTGGGCCTTGGGCCAGTAGAGCCAAAAAAATTGTCCTCTCGCAAATGCTGATTGAAGATGTTCTTACGTCTGTCCTTATGCAACTCATAAAAACATGCAAAATTTCTACATACAAACTCTGGACCCAGAGGTTGCAGCCATCTTTGACCCCAGCGACTTCAAATGAGCAAACTTGATAGACCAGGGATTAGCAATCATTAATAATAATAAAGAACAAGAAAACAAGGGGGCCTTTGGATGCTCTACAAGCTAAAATGGCTCTTATATGAAGGGGTTCCATCATTAATTTCCTTTTAATACCTTTTTACAAGTGCAAAACACAACACCCTCAACCAAAATTTAAACCCACAACTCCATGCTAATAATTTAAAAGAAGATTTTTTAAGTATTACCCTATACAAATCTATGTAAAAGAGATGACTCCTGGGGCAGGGGCCAAATGTGACCCAAGGGTATAATTAAGCAAATGCAAAACATTAAACCTCTGGCTCTTGTAATTTCAGAAGAAGATTTTTTAAATTTTCCCTATATAAGTCTATGTAAAACATGCAAAATCTTTATATACAAACTTTAGAAAAATTTAACAAAGAAAAAACTCATCCAAATAGGATACGATAATAAAAATGAATAAAAAATAAATAAAAAAATTCCTCCATAAGCTTATAGTAAATGCAAAATATTAAACCTCTGGCTCTTGTAGTTTCAGAGAAGAAGGTTTTGTTTTTTTCCCTATATAAGTCTATGTAAAACTGTGACCCCCGGGGCAGAGCCAAATTTGACCTCAGGGTCACCATTTGAACAAACTTAATAGAGGACCATAAGCTGATGCTACAAGTAATACATGAGAGCTCTATGCCTTGTGGTTTCAGAGAAGAGTTTTTTCAAATTTTTCCTATATGTCTATGAAAAACAGGCAAAATCTCAATATACAAACAAGGGCACGGCCATTTTTGACGTATAATCAAACAACAGCAACACCCGAGCCAAATACTGAATCAACAATGACAACAACAAAACAACAGTCAAGTCGATATGACTGAAACTACAACAACAGGATCAACATAAAATCAAACAACAACAACACCCAAGCCAAATAGTGAATCAACAATGACAACAAACTAGTCATTTAATGGGCCGTAACTCCGCCAAAAATCACCCAACCGGAACACGACGACGATATGCACAACTAGGTTTGGTAATGATCATCCTGGAAAGTTTCGTTAAAATGAGAACTATGTTCATAGAGCCCCAGATAAGCTGCATATTTGCGTAATTACCCAATTAAAACAATGAAAAATCCAATTGAAATTAAAATCAAGCGTACCAAAAAGCATATGAAGTCCCATTTAAGCAATTTTTTAAAAAATGTTTGAGTACAAACTGTTTTCCATTATTGCACGTTGTCTCTAGACTTTCCTAGAATGTAAACAAATCTTCGTTGTTCTGTATTCTCCCGGTTAATTAGCGAACCCGTCTATTAGACGTTACTGGAGTATTAAACAGTATGTTGCTATAGAACAAAGTAATTTCGTAAACTAGTCCAATATAAAATAAAGTCTAGATCACTACATGGCTAGGTAATTTTCAAGCGTTTGTGTAAAATTTCGTCCGTCAAAAGGCCAGTATAAATACACACCAAAACAAAATTGTATGGCATTTTGGAATTCCCAAACCATTAGCTGGTGACAGGGTTGTTTCGGGAATTATAGAAGAATTAATAGATATATGTATTCACCCGTCAATTCCAATTGTTCATGATGTATTAAATGATATTTTGTCATCAGTAACAAAACCGAAACAAGAAATCCGTGGATTCACATGTCTCGCCTAATGGGGGCTGTACTTAAAAATAAAAAGGTCAATGATGCTTAAATGAAAGTTTGTACACATTTTAGTAATTAAAAACAATGCCGTTTGCGGAGATGACATTTAAGTGCATTTGTTTAAGAACAAAATGCCATTCTATTAAAAACAAGAGGCCAAACAGGGCCTGTGGATGCTCTACTGGCTAAAATGGCTCTTATATCAAGGGTTGTCAACATAAAATTCCCATCCGTAGTTTTTTTAAAACATTGCAAAAACAACAGGGATAGGATGGCCTTAGATCGCTCACCTGGTAATCATGGGCAATATGTCTGCTGTGTCTAGTCTGGCATGGGCATTTTTTAATTTGTCCCACTTTCTTCTATGAATGAAATTTCATAACAAGAGGCCCAAGAGGGCCTGTGGACGCTCTACTGGCTAACATGGCTCTTATAACAACAATGAAGTGAGTGACTGCCATTTATGATTTTTTGAAAGTTTCGGGCAAAAAACAGCTTTTTAACTAAATCAAGGGCCATAACTAAAGAATCTGGTAAAGTTTGGTGAAGATCAGATGAAAAATGAAGGCCCTACCGTATTAACGAGGCAAAATATAGCATTTTTAACTAAATCAAGAACTCCTCTGTTACTGGTCAGACTGGTCGAACATAGAGCTGGAAAAAAAAGAAATATTTAAAAAAAAGGAAAACTGAGGGTCACCATTTGAACAAACTTGGTAAAGGACCATAAGCTTATAGCAAACGCAAAATATTAAACCTCTGGCTCTTGCAGAAGATTTTTTTCAGTTTTTCACTATACAAGCATTTATGTTAAACTGTGACCCCCGAGGCAGGGCTAGATGGGACCCCAGGGTCCCCATTTGAAAAAAATTGGTAAAGGACCATAAGCTTATGGCAACAGCAAAATATTAAACCTCTGGCTCTTGCAGTTTTAGAGAAGAAGATTTTTTAAGTTTTTCCCTATACAAGTCTATGTAACACATGTGACCCTTGGGGCGGGGCCAAATGTGACCCCAGGGTCACCATTTGAACAAACTTGGTAAAGGACCATAAGCTTATAATAAATGTAACATATCAAACCTCTGACTCTTGTAGTTTGCGAGATGAAGATTTTAAAAAAAAAAATCCTATATAAGTCTATGTAAAACTGTGACAAATTTGACCCCAGGGTCACCATTTGAACAAACTTAGTAGAGGAACCATAAGCTGATGCTACATGTAATACATGAGAGCTCTGTGGCATGTGGTTCCGGAGAAGAAGATTCTTTTCAGTTTTTCCCCTATACAAGCCTATGAAAAACTGTGACCCCCGGGGTGGGGCCAAATGGGACCCCCGGGTCACCATTTGAACAAACTTGGTAGAGGACCACAAGCTTATAGCAAATGCAAAATATTAAACCCTGGCTCTTGCAGTTTCAGAGAAGAAGATTTTTTAAGTTTTTACCTATACATGTCTATGTTAAACATGTGACCCTTGGGGCGGGGCCAAAAGTGACCCGAGGGTCACCATTTGAACAAACTTGGTAGAGGACCACAAGCTTATAGCAAACGCAAAATATTAAACCCTGGCTCTTGCAGTTTCAGAGAAGAAGATTTTTTAAGTTTTTACCTATACATGTCTATGTAAAACATGTGACCCTTGGGGCGGGGCCAAAAGTGACCCGAGGGTCACCATTTGAACAAACTTGGTAAAGGACCATAAGCTTATAATAAATGTAACATATCAAACCTCTGACTCTTGTAGTTTGCGAGATGAAGATTTTTAAAAAAAAAATCCAATATAAGTCTATGTAAAACTTTGACAAATTTGACCCCAGGGTCACCATTTGAACAAACTTAGTAGAGGACCATAAGCTGATGCTACATGTAATACATGAGAGCTCTGTGGCATGTGGTTCCGGAGAAGAAGATTCTTTTCAGTTTTTCCCTATACAAGCCTATGAAAAACTGTGACCCCCGGGGTGGGGCCAAATGTGACCCCCGGGTCACCATTTGAACAAACTTGGTAGAGGACCACAAGCTTATAGCAAATGCAAAATATTAAACCCAGGCTCTTGCAGTTTCAGAGAAGAAGATTTTTTAAGTTTTTACCTATACATGTCTATGTAAAACATGTGACCCTTGGGGCGGGGCCAAAAGTGACCCGAGGGTCACCATTTGAACAAACTTGGTAAAGGACCATAAGCTTATAGTAAATGCAAAATATCAAACCTCTGGCTGTTGTAGTTTCCGAGAAGAAGATTTTTTAACAAGAGGACCAAGATGGCCCTAAATCGATCACCTGAGTACTGGCACATTATCAAACTTCCTCCAAATCTTATGGTCATATAAAATCTGTACAAGTTTGGTTAAGATTGTTCAAGAAATGTGGGCTCTGTTGTGTATAACAACATTGATATAAAGACACTGACAAAGTTTGGTAAATATCAAATACAAAATGAAGGTGCTGGAATGTAACACCTTGGGCAGGGCCAAATGTGACCCGAGGGCTATATGTAATACATGAGGGCTTTGTGGTTTCAGAGAAGAAATTTTTTTAAGTTTTTCCCTATACAAGTCTATGTAAAACATGACCCCTGGAGTGGGGCCAAATGTGACCCCACCGTCACCATTTGAACAAACTTGGTAAAGGACCATGAGAGTATATACAGTAAATGCAAAATATTAAACCTATGGCTCTTGTAGTTCCAGAGAAGAAGACTTTAATGTGTTTCCTATATAAGTCTATGTAAAACTGTGACCCATGGGGCGGGGTCAAATTTGACCCCAGGGTCACCATTTGAACAAATTTGGTAGAGGACCATAAGCTTATAGTAAATACAAAATATTAAACCTCTGGCTCTTGCAGTTTCAGAGAAGATTTTTTTTCCTATATATATGTCAATGTAAAACTGTGACCACCGGGGCGGGCCAAATGTGACCCCAGGGTCACCATTTGAACAAACTTGGTAAATGACCATAAGCTTATAGTAAATGTAAAATATCAAACCTCTGGCTCTTGTAGTTTACGAGAAGAACATTTAAAAAAATCCTATATAAGTCTATATAAAACTGTGACCCTTGGGGCGGGGACAAATTTGACCCCAGAGTCACCATTTGAACAAACTTAGTAGAGGACCATAACCTGATGCTACATGTAATACATGAGAGCTCTGTGCCATGTGGTTCCAGAGAAGAAGATTTTGGTAAAAATCAATAAATTGCAATTGAAAAATAAAATAAAAAATAAATCAAATTAAAAACTAAAAAAAAAAAAAAAAAAAGCTTTTGCCTATTTTTTAAGTTTTTCCCTATACATGTCTATGTAAAACATGTGACCCTTGGGGCGGGACCAAATGTGACCCGAGGGTCACCATTTGAACAAACTTGGTAAAGGACCATAAGCTTATAGTAAATGCAAAATATCAAACCTCCGGCTGTTGTAGTTTCCGAGAAGAAGATTTTTTTTTTTTAAATCCTATATAAGTCTATGTAAAATTGTGACCCCCGGGGTGGGGACAAATTTGACCCCAGGGTCACCATTTGAACAAACTTAGCAGAGGACCATAAGCTGATGCTACATGTAATACATAAGAGCTCTGCGCCTTGTGGTTTCAGAGAAGAAGATTTTTTAAAGTTTTTTCCTATATGTCTATATGAAAAACATGCAAAACCTCAATATACAAACTTTGGACCCCCGGGGCACGGCCATTTTTGACCCCGGGGACTTTATTTGAACAAACTTGATAGTCTAGGCGTTGGCGATCATTTTAAAAGAAAAACTGTTGAAATCTGTCCAGCGGTTCTGGAGAAGAAGATTTTTTAAGGTTTCGACCATATATGGTAATGGCAGCCATCTTGGATGTAGCGCTGACCTAATTTTAACAAATCTAAAAAGCATTTATCTAAGGATCATCCATGTGAAGTTTGGTCAAAATTAGCCAAGCGGTTTCTGAGGAGAAGTCGTTTGAAGAAAAGTTAACGGACGGACGACGGACGGACGACGGAAGACGGACAACACACCATCCCATAAGCTCTGCTGGCCCTTGGCCAGTAGAGCTAATAAAAAAAAATCCTATATAAGTCTGTAAAACTGTGACCCCCGGGGCGGGGACAAATTTGACCCCAGGGTCACCATTTGAACAAACTTAGTAGAGGACCATAAGCTGATGATACATGTAATACATGAGAGCTCTGTGCCTTGTGGTTTCAGAGAAGAAGATTTTTTAAAGTTTTTTCCTATATGTCTATATGTAAAACATGCAAAACCTCAATATACAAAATTTGGACCCCCGCGGAACAACCATTTTTGACCCCGGGGACTTCATTTGAACAAACTTGATAGTCTAGGCCTTGTCGATCATTTTAAAAGAAAAAATGTTAAAATCTGTCTAGCGGTTCTGGAGAAGAAGATTTTTTAAGGTTTCGACCATATATGGTAATGGCAGCCATCTTGGATTTAGCGCTGACCTAATTTTAACAAATCTAAAAAGCATCAATCTAAGGATCATTCAAGTGAAGTTTGGTCGAAATTAGCCAAGCGGTTTCTGAGAAGAAGTCGTTTGAAGAAAAGTTAACGACGAACGGACGGACGGACGGACAGACGACGGACGACGGACGAAGAGTTTTCCCAATAGCTCACCTTGAACCTTCGGCTCAGGTGATCTAAAAAAAAATCCGATATAAGTCTATGTAAAACTGTGACCCCCGGGGCGGGGACAAATTTGACCCCAGGGTCAACATTTGAACAAACTTAGTAGAGGACCATATGTAGCTGATGCTACATGTAATATATGAGAGCTCTGTGCCTTGTGGTTTCAGAGAAGAAGATTTTTTATGTCTATATGACCCCAGGGTCACCATTTGAACAAACTTAGTAGAGGACCATAAGCTGATGATACATGTAATACATGAGAGCTCTGTGCCATGTGGTTCCAGAGAAGAAGATTTTTTTTCAGTTTTTCCCTATACAAGCCTATGTAAAACTGTGACCCCCAGGGTGGGGCCAAATGTGACCAATGGGTCACCGTTTGAACAAACTTGTTAGAGGACCATAAGCTTATAGCAAACGCAAAATATTAAACCTCTGGCTCTTGCAGTTCCAGAGAAGAAGATTTTTTAAGTTTTTCCCTATACATGTCTATGTAAAACATGTGACCCTTGGGGCGGGCCAAATGTGACCCGAGGGTCACCATTTGAACAAACTTGGTAAAGGACCATAAGCTTATAGTAAATCCAAAATATCAAACCTCTGGTTCTTGTAGTTTCCGAGAAGAAGATTTATAAAAAAAAAATCCTATATAAGTCTGTAAAACTGTGACCCCCGGGGCGGGGACAAATTTGACCCCAGGGTCACCATTTGAACAAACTTAGTAGAGGACCATAAGCTGATGATACATGTAATACATGAGAGCTCTGTGCCTTGTGGTTTCAGAGAAGAAGATTTTTTAAAGTTTTTTCCTATATGTCTATATGTAAAACATGCAAAACCTCAATATACAAAATTTGGACCCCCGCGGAACAACCATTTTTGACCCCGGGGACTTCATTTGAACAAACTTGATAGTCTAGGCCTTGTCGATCATTTTAAAAGAAAAACTGTTAAAATCTGTCTAGCGGTTCTGGAGAAGATTTTTTAAGGTTTCGACCATATATGGTAATGGCAGCCATCTTGGATTTAGCGCTGACCTAATTTTAACAAATCTAAAAAGCATCAATCTAAGGATCATTCAAGTGAAGTTTGGTCGAAATTAGCCAAGCGGTTTCTGAGGAGAAGTCGTTTGAAGAAAAGTTAACGACGGACGGACGGACGGACGGACAGACGACGGACGACGGACGAAGAGTTTTCCCAATAGCTCACCTTGAGCCTTCGGCTCAGGTGATCTAAAAAAAAATCCGATATAAGTCTATGTAAAACTGTGACCCCCGGGGCGGGGACAAATTTGACCCCAGGGTCAACATTTGAACAAACTTAGTAGAGGACCATATGTAGCTGATGCTACATGTAATATATGAGAGCTCTGTGCCTTGTGGTTTCAGAGAAGAAGATTTTTTATGTCTATATGACCCCAGGGTCACCATTTGAACAAACTTAGTAGAGGACCATAAGCTGATGATACATGTAATACATGAGAGCTCTGTGCCTTGTGGTTTCAGAGAAGAAGATTTTTTTAAGTTTTTTCCCATATGTTTATATGAAAAACATGCAAAACCTCAATATACAAACTTTGGACCCCCCAGGGCACGGCCATTTTTGACCCCGGGGACTTTATTTGAACAAACTTGATAGTCTAGGCGTTGGTGATCATTTTAAAAGAAAAACTGTTGAAATCTGTCCAGCAGTTCTGGTGAAGAAGATTTTTTATGGCAGCCATCTTGGATGTAGCGCTGAACTAATTTTAACAAATCTAAAAGGCATTCATCTAAGGATCATCCATGTGAAGTTTGGTCAAAATTAGCCAAGCGGTTTCTGAGGAGAAGTCGTTTGAAGAAAAGTTAACGGACGACAGACAGACGCAGACGACGGACGACGGACAACACACCATCCCATAAGCTCTGCTGGCCCATGGCCAGTAGAGCTAAAAATGGGTGGGTGGTGGAGGGTTTATATTAACATTCCGAACAAATATGGTAAAGATCAGATAAAAAATGAAGTAACTACAGATTTAACAAAGGAAAATACAAAAATACAATATAGAATTTTTCAACAAATCAAGGGCCATAACCTGTCGTTACTAACTAGATCTAGCTGGTTTTCGAACTTGTCCAAAATGTCATTGATATACCGTGCTTTGCACAACTAGACATCATACTGAGGCTTCTGCCAAATTTTGTAGTAATCCAACAAGCCGTTTAGGAGGAGTAGCGCCGACAAGAAATTTGAAGTAAAAATGTCAAAGTGCCATAACTCCGTCATAAATCAGCAAACTGGAGCAAAAGCATGAAATGCACAACTAGACATCTTACCGATGCTTCCTGCCAAGTTTCGTCGAAATCCAAAAAGGCGTTTAGGAGGAGTAACGCTGACAAGAAATTTAAAAAAAAATGTCAATGCGCTGTAACTCCCATCAAAAATCAATGAACCAGAAATAAAATGCAGTAGGCAACGCAATGCTTTCTGCTAACACGGTGTTAACATCAAAACAAAAATTAAAAGAAAAAAATAATGAAATAAGAAAATTCAAAGAAAAAATAATAATCAAGAAATTTAAAAACAAAATGTCAAGGGGCTGTAACTCCATCAAAAATCAACGAACCAGGAAAAAAGTGCAATAGGCAGAGCAATGCTTCCTGCTAACATGGTGTTAACACCAAAAAAAATAAAAATGAAATAAGAAAAATAAAAAATAAATAAAAATAAATATTAAAAAATAAAAATAAAAAAATAAAAAAAATTCAAACAAAAGTAATAATTAAAACAAAAATATACTACAAATAAAAAAATAGCAAAACATCTGGTAAAGTTTGGTAAAGATCAGATGAAAAATGAAAGCCCTATCGTATTAATGAGGCTGAATATAGCATTTTTAACTAAATCAAGGGCCATTACTGGCTGATTTTCGAACTTGTGCGAGCTTTCATTTATTAACAATCTGGTAAAGATTGTAAAGATTTTTGTAAAGATCGGATGAAAAATGAAGGCCTTTGGCTAGTAGAGCTAAAAATCACCAGCTCCAAAAAGTAGGTCAAGGTCATACATGAAATCCAGGCATCCGAAAAAAAGATGCACTAACGAAGACACAACTACGTCAAAACAGAATATGTTTTCTACCAAAGATTAAGCTATAAATTACGTTTAAAACATCTAGTGCATAATTCTAGTTCATGAGAAAGTGATGTAAATGTAACAATTAAAGTTATCTGCACTTTACTTGGATGGTGAAGGTCACATCCACATTTGCTTTGTCACGTTTTAATGTACCACTCAAGCAAAGTTGAAAGGTCTTAGTGCATACAGTTTGTGAAAAAGTGACCTAAACGCTAAAGTTGAAAGTAATATTTATAAGGTTATCTGCCCTTGGTTGGAGGGTCAAGGTCACTTCCACATTTGCTTTGTCACGTTGCCATGTACCACCCATGATGCAACTATAAGCAAAGTTTGAAAGGTCTAGTGCATACAGTTTGTGAGAACATGACCTAAACGCAAAACTTGAACTTAAAAATTAGTAAGTTATCTGCCCTTTGCTTGGACGGTCAAGGTCACTTCCACATTTGCTTTGTCACGTTGCGATGTACCACCCATGATACAACTATAAGCAAAGTTTGAAAGGTCTGGTGTATACAGTTTGTGAGATAATGACCTAAACGCAAAACTTGAACTTAAAAATTAGTAAGTTATCTGCCCTTTGCTTGGAGGGTTAAACGCAAAACATGAATGTTGCCGCCGCCGCCGGAAAAGCAACACCTATGTCTCTTTTTTTCTTCGAAAAAGGGAGACAAAAAACACGTGTTTTTACTAAAACCGATAGAGATTGGAAAACTAAATATCCATGGCTAATTGTCGTCAATAATGATGATGATGATGATGATGATGAATACATCTGAATCATGTGAACTATTCAGCGAAAAAAAAACAATCAGTTAAAACATACAGTTTGAAGTTACAGTTTATGTTTCCAGCATAAATGGAGTTTCTACGATAGAATTTGCAGCAACCCTGCAGTTCAGGGTGAGAAGGTTCTAGGCCCATTCGCCATATATTATCTCGATGGAGGATGAGCCTGGCATGTTCATGCCTGTTAGGCACCATATAACCTTTCATGTGTTGGTTCGCCTTAAAACCCAATTCAATCAGAGACTATCATACAACACACAACATAAAGATCTGAAAAGTACATTATTTTAAGTACCTATTTGTACTATTTTGTGTTGATACCCAATTAACGAAACATTTGATGAGTGAATTACTTTTTTTTTTACTCAGTTGTATTTTAAAATACCCAATTGACAAAAATATAGGTGGGTATTTAAGCGAATAAAGTAAATGCTTATCTGGGGCTCTGGTTCAGGAGAACTAGTTTGGACAAAGTTTGTAACATACAGATTCCAAACAGATGACAGACAGACAGCACAAAACAAGAAATCCGTGGATTCACAGTCTCAGTTAACGGGGGAGGGACTTTAAAAATAAAAATGTCAATCATGCTTAAATGAAAGTTTGCTAAAAACAATGGAGTTTGCAGTTTGCTGAGATTACATTTAAGTGCATTTGTTTAAAAACAAAATGCCATTCTATTAAAAAAAAAGGCCCAAGAGGGCCTGTGGACGCTCTACTCGCTAAAACGGCTCTTATATCAAGGGTTGTCGACATAAAATTCCCATCAGTACTTCTAAAACAATGCAAAAACAATAGGAATAGGATGGCCTCAGATCGCTCACCTGATAATCATGGGCAGTAAGTCTGCTGGCATGGGTATTTTTTAATTTGTGCTACTTTCTTCTATGAACGAAATTTCATCAAAATGGGTGGGAAGGTTTATATTAACATTCTAAACAAATATGGTGAAGATCAGATAAAAAATGAAGTAACTACTGATTTAACAAAGGAAAATACAATATAGCATTTTTCAACAAATCAAGGGTCATTACTGTCATTACTAACTCTGTCGTTACTAACAAGATATAGCTGGTTTTTGAACTTGTCCAAGATTTCATTGATATACCACGCTTTGCACAACTATACATCATACTGAGGCTTCCTGCCAAATTTTGTAGAAATCCAACAAGAGTAGCGTCGACAACAGATTTAAAGTAACAAGAGGTCATGACCTAGAAGCTCTACTGATAGGTTATTGATAGCTAGATCAGCATTCCTGTGAAGTTTCATGAAAATCCGTCAAGTAGTTTCAGAGGAGTAGTCGCTACAAGTTTTCACTATATAACTCTATGTAAACTAAGACGGCCAATGGCGGCCATGTTTAAAGTCAAATCAAAATAATTTTTGACAAGGATCAACATCATGTCATGCTGATCATTTTAGAAAAAGTCCCATATCAATATCACTTATAGTTTTCAAGAAGTAGTCGCTACAAGCTTGTTTTTTGAAAACCTATTTTTAGCCGTGGCGGCCATCTTGAAATTCTGGCCATCCTGAAATTTTGCTAGGATCAATTAGACATCAAGAGCAACATTCATGTGAAGTTTCATGAAAAACCGTCAATTAGTTTCAGAGGAGTAGTCGCTACAACTTTTCATTATACAACTCTATGTAAACAAAGTTGGCCGCTGGCAGCCATGTTTAATGTCGAATCAAAATAATTTTCAACAAGGATCAACATCATTCCATACTGATCATTTTAGAAAAAGTCCCATATCAATATCACTTATAGTTTTCAAGAATTATGCTACAAACTTGTTTTTTGAAAATCTATTTTTAGCTGTGGTGGCCATCTTAAACTTCCGACCAACCTGAAATGTTGCTAGGATCATTAAGACATCAAGAGCAACATTCCTGTGAAGTTTCATGGAAATCCGTCGAGTAGTTTCAGTGGAGTAGTCGCTACAAGTTTTTACTAAATAATTATATGTAAACAAAGATGGCCGCAGCCATGTTTAACGTCGAATCAAAACGATTTTCGCCAAGCACCAACATCATGTCATGCTGATCATTTTAGAAAAATTCCCATATCAATATCACTTAGAGTCTTCAAGAAGTAGTCGCTACAAACTTGTTTTTTAAAAATCTATTTTTAGATTTGGTGGCCGTCTTGGATTTCATATCAACATGAATTTTTGCTAGGATCAACTAGACTTCATGGGCAACATTTCTGCAAAGTTTCATGAATATCCATTCAGTAGTTTAAGAGGAGTAGTCGCTACAAATGAAATTTTACGGACAGACGGACGACGGACGTCGCACCACGGAATAAGCTCTGCTGATCTGCTGATCTCTGATCAGTCGAGCTAAAAATGTCAGTGCCATAACTCCGTCATAAATCAGCAAACTGGAACAAAAGCGCGATATGCACAACTAGACATCTTACCGATGCTTCCTGCCAAGTTTCGTCGAAATCCAACAAGGCATTTAGGAGGAGTAGCTCGACAAGAAATTTAAAAAAAAATGTCATGGGGCCGTTACTCCATCAAAAATCAACGAACCGGAAAAAAATGCAATAGTCACAGCAATGCTTCCTGCTAACACAGCGTTAACACCAAAAAAAAAATTCAAAAAAAATAATAATGAAATAAGAAAATGAAAACAAAAACAAACAAGACAAGAGGGCCTGTGGATGCTCTACTGGCTAACATGGCTCTTACAACATCAATGAAGTGAGTGACTGCCATTAACATTTTTTTTGGAAGTTTCGGGCAAAAAACAGCTTTTTAACTAAATCAAGGGCCATAACTAAAGAATCTGGTAAAGTTTGGTAAAGATCAGATGAAAAATGAAGCCCCTACAGTATTAACGAGGCAAAATATAGCATTTTTAACTAAATCAAGAGCCATAACTCCTCTGTTACTGGTCTGACTGGCCCAACATAGCGCTAAAAATAAAAAAATAAAAAAAAATAAAAAAAATAATGATATTTAAAAAAAAAAATAAAAAAAAAAAATAAAAAAATAATAAAAAAATAATAATAATAAAAAAGAAAGTCATAAAATCTGCTAAAGTTTGGCAAAGATCAGATGCAAAATCAAGTCCCTATCATATGACAAAGCAAATTGTAGCATTTTTAACAAAATCAAGGGCCATAACTCCACGGTTACTGGTTAGATCTGGCTGGTTTTCGAACTATGGACATTAACAATCTGATAAAGTTTGGTAAAGATCGGATGAAAAATGAAGGTCCTATCGTCTTAACGAGGCAAAATATAGCATTTTGAACTAAATCAAGGGCCATAACGCCGCTGTTTCTGGTCCGATATGAATGGTTTTCGAACTTGTCCGAGCTTTCATTGATATAATCAATCTGATAAAGTTTGGTAAAGATCTGATGAACAATGAAGCTCCTATCGTCGTAACGAGGCAAAATATAGCATTTTTAACTAAATCAAGGGCCATAACTCCGCTGTTTCTGGTCCGATATGGCTGGTTTTCAAACTTATTCGAGCTTTCAACAACATTAACAATCTGATAAAGATTGGTAAAGATCGGATGAACAATGAAGCCTCTATCATCTTAACGATGCAAAATATAGCATTTTTAACTAAATCAAGGGCCATAACTCCGCTGTTACTTGTCCGATATGGCTGTTTTTCAAACTTTTCCGAGCTTTCATTGATCTTAACAACGTGGTACTGTTTGGTACAGATAGGATGAAAAACGAAGGCCCTATCGTCTTGATGAGGCAAAATATAGCAATTAAGCATTTTTAACTAAATCAAGGACCATAACTCTGCTGTTACTGGTCCAAACCGGCTGGTTTTCAAACTTGTCCGAGCTTTCATTGATATTTACAATGTGGTAAAGTTTGGTAAAGATAGGATGAAAAATATAGGCCCTATCGTCTTAACGAGGCAAAATATAGCATATAGCATTTTAACTAAATCAAGGGCAATAACTCCACTGTTACTTGTCTGATCTGGTTGGTTTTTGAACTCATCCGAGCTTTCATTGATATTAACAATCTGTGAAAGTTTGGTTAAGATCGGATGAAAAATGAAGGCCCTATCGTCTTAACGAGACAAAAGTTAACGCTGACGACTGACAACAGACGACGGACGACGACGGACAACTCGGCATCCCATAAGCTCTGCTGGCCTTCGGCCAGTTGAGCTAACAACAAAAATAAAACAAAACAAAAAATAAAAGAATATATGTAAAAAAAATATATCTATTAATAAAAAAAAATTATATAAAAAATATACTAATAATAATATAAAAAAGGATTTTTTTAACTAAATCAAGGGCCACAACTCTGCTGTTATTGGTCCGATCTGGCTGGTTTTCGAACTTGTGCGAGCTTTCATTGATTTTAACAATCTGATAAAGTTTGGTTAAGATAGGATCAAAAATGAAGGCCTTTGGCCAGTAGAGCTAAAAATCATTAGTTCCAAAAAGTAGGTCAAGGTCATATATGAAATCCAGGCATCCAAAAAAAAGATGCACTACCAAAGACACAACTATGTCAAAACAGAATATGTTTTCTTCCAAAGATTAAGCTATAAATTAGGTTTAAAATATCTAGTGCATAATTCTAGTTCATGAGAAAGTGATGTAAATGTAACAATTAAAGTTATCCGCCCTTTGCTTGGATGGTAAAGGTCACATCCACATTTGCTTTGCCATGTTGCAAAGTACCACTCAAGATACAACTATAAGCAAAGTTTGAAAGGTCTTATAGTGCATACAGTTTGTGAAAAAGTGACCTAAACGCCAAAGTTTAAGATAAAAATTATAAGATTATCTGTCCTTGCTTGAAAGGTCAAGGTCACTTCCACATTTACTTTGTCACGTTGCGATTTATCACTCAAGATACAACTATAAGCAAAGTTTTAAAGGTCTAGTGCATACAGTTTGTGAAAAAGTGACCTAAATTCAAAAGTTGAACCTAAAAATTATTAAGTTATCTGCCCTTTGCTTGGAGGGTCAAGGTCACTTCCACATTTGCTTTGTCACGTTGCCATGTACCACCCAAGATACAACTATAAGCAAAATTTGAAATGTCTAGTGCATACAGTTTGTGAAAGAGTGACCTAAACGCAAGTTGAACCTAACAATTAGTAAGTTATCTGCCCTTTGCTTGGAAGGTCAAGGTCACTTCCACATTTGCTTTGTCACGTTGCGATGTACCACCCATGATACAACTATAAGCAAAGTTTGAAAGGTCTAGTGCACACAGTTTGTGAGAAAATGACCTAAACGCAAAACTTATGTTGACGACGCCGCCGCCATCGCCGGAAAAGCAACACCTATGTCTCTTTTTTTCTTCGAAAAGGCGAGACAAAAAATGCATACTCTTATATTAAGCTTGTAAGAGTAATTGTATATTTAATGTAAATAATCTAAAACATCAGAATATAGACACTAGTAGAACATTTTCACCTCTCCCCAAACAAAACCCTGTAATATATGTATTGATCCTTAAAGTCCCGATAATACATACAACATTTCACACTCCTACAGTTAAGCATTGTGACTTTTATTTATAACCTACCCCATTCACCTAGCCCCGACCCCAGGAGACGTACTTAAATTTTAATTCCATTGCACATTTGCACGTATTTTCCAATCATATACCACAGTTTCAAGTTTGTACCTGTAACAGTGTAGGAGGAGTGTCAATTAACACAGATGGATGGATGGACGCATGAATGGACGGACGGATGAGTGGGATAACAATATCCCCTACTTCTGGGATTAAACTAAAACACATTCACTAAACTACGAAAACAAAACAAAACATTTACTAAAGCAATGTAATAAAACAGACTGCTTGTTTTAATTCTCATATTCTGTACAAATTTTAAATGAAGAAAGTGGCCGTGGTAGCTTAGTGGGTAAGAACTTGGCTTTGGAGCTACAGACCGCTCATGGTTTTGCTCCCAACTGGCAGAGGCATGTGGGATGGGAAACTTCATGTTTCATCTCATCTCCCTCTGAGGACGCTGTCCCTATATTACCTAATATGATGTGTTAATGGGACAAACATTTTTATTTCATTGAAATGAAGAAAACGGTCTTCCGGAACAGTTCATAATCACTCAACTATGGCAGCAGATGTGGAGGATTTGAATTTTTTCATTGTCCAATATGACCTTGAACTTTGAACAGTATAGGCAGAGCTCTAAACAAGCTGTGTATACACGTAATTTATGCAAATTATATAAGCCACACAAAATATAAATTGTTGTGACACATAAGACCAAATCCTTTGCCCTGCATTGAGCAAAATGGCAGTTGAACAAAAATTACTGCAGGTCTCCCAAGTACCCATGTAAAGTGGCCCCTTTTTTCACTAGAGTAACAAAACCTGTTTTATAAATGCATTCACATTTGGACAAGACAGTAATATTTGTGTGTTTTATTACCCGATTACCCCATAGGGAGCCCCAGCAGACGGAACCAAAATATGAAAACTTTTTGTACATCTACACATCCTTAACTAAGAAATACATTACACACAAGAACATGAAATCACAAAGGGTATGGAGAGAGTTAGCATCACAAGGCGGAAACTCTGTTAAAATAAATTACTGCAAGTTTCGCAAGTTGCACCTCTGTAGAGAGGCCTCTATGCAGGCAGTCAAAACTCATTTTATATAATTATGTTAAAACCATACCATGTCAGAACAGTTACTAGAGGTTCTTTTTAGTAAAAACAGATGTCTCCCCCACTGTCGAAAAGACCATAAAACTGCCAAACATTATTCAACTGGAACACGTTAATGATATACGCAACCTGGCTGAGGAGAACTATTCTGGACAAAGTTTGTGTATTAAAATCTAAAGGGAATGTAGCGACACAGCCAAACAGCTCTGTTATTGAGAGTTCTGAAAAACCTGGAAAAAGGTGAAAGAATGATCAAAATCGGATGATAAAAAAAAAAGATATGACCATTTAAAGATTGCTCTAAAACGAATATGGCATCATAGTTCCATATTACCATATATGGAATATCGATAAATATCATTTAAAACGAAGAAAATCACTGCAAATGAATGATTTTTTTTAAATGGTCATATAAAGCATTATTGCCATAAAGTATTACATGTTTTTTTATACAGTTGATCTCATTTTTTCCCTATAAATCAGTAAATTATCATATTTATAAATATTCCATATATGGTCTTTTAGAACCGTGATGTCATAGCTCTCAAAATGGAATAAGGGGTTTTGGAGGAGATGTCGTTTGAAATTTACTTCATTTTGACCTAGATTTAGTTAGGCGGCCATCTTGGATGACTGGCGGCTGCGAAAAACACAAATCTGAGAGGGACTATCCCAAATATCATTGTGATTAAGTTTCATCAAAATCCTTCAAGCGGATTCAGAGAAGATGTTTATTTTATAAAATTGCTAACCGACGGCCAGACGGATGGACAACAGACGAAAAGTGATCGCATAAGCCCTCCTGGCCTTTGGCCAGTAGAGCTAAAAATGAAAACCGAGGGGTGAGCTGGATGCGTCAAGGAAAACATTGGAATTTTCATTAAATCAAGGGCCACAATTTTTCTGTGATGACACGGAGGTAATTTCACAATAACCCTTCCAAAGGATACATAATGCAAATTACATAATGCAAATTTTATAAGTTGAAAATTTGAAGAAAATATGTTAAAAATATATGTAAATGCATTTGACCTTCGACGCCTTTGTGACCTTGAACCTTGACCTTTTATCCAATGATCTTGAACTCAATAGATACGATCATCATCCAATTTATAATAAAGTATGTAAGTTTGATGACTGGATAAAAATGTTGGAAGTTATTTACATGTTAAGAAATGCGGACGTAAACATTAACCTGATGCTAAGAGCCTATCAACACATAAATATAATCTATAGACCCCATTAGACCTCATAAAAATATCAAATTATTTGTAAAGTTTGACCAAGCAGCTAGGTCTACAAAGGTGGGGAAGAAGCCTAAGGTCTACGCTGGTTGGATGGTTGTATCCGTCTGTTAATGCCCAACAAGTGTATATTCATGCCCAGTAAGTGTATATATGGTTATAGGGTGGGGATCTCAATGGTTTCCAAGTTATGACTGAGGGGCTATAGCTTCAGTAGTATTGAAGTTATAAATCTATTGAACAAAAACTTTAAGGTGAAGCTGGGGATGCCGACGCCATGGTGAGTAGGATAGCTATCACTATTCTTCGAATAGTCGAGCTAAAATTCATTCAACCGGAATACAGCATTAATATCCACAACTAGGCATGGTAGAACTGGAGAACTAGTTAGGACAAAGTTTGTGTATTGAAAACTTTAAAGAGCCATAACTGTGCCAAAAATCATTCAAGCGGAACACGACAATGATATACGCAACCTGGTTGAGGAGACTAGTCTTGACAATGTTTGTGTATTAAAACCTTTAAAGAGCCACAACTCATTCAACCGGAATGCAACAACAAAATGCACAACATAACTCTGTCAAAAATCATTCAACAGGAACATGGCGAAGACATATGCAACTAGGCTTTGTACTGATCATTCCTGCCAAGTTTCGTTGAAATCCGTGAAGGGGTTCAGGAGAACTAGTCTGAACAAAGTTAGTGTATTAAATCTGTTAAAGGGCCATAACTCTGCCACAAATCATTCAACAGCGATGATATGTTTAACTAGGCATGGTATTGATCATCCATGCAAAGTTTCGTTGAATTGAATTGGATTTTATAGTCGCACCAACAGCTAAGGTCATATGGCGACTTTCCAGCTTCCATTGGTGAAGACCCCAGGTGCCCCTCCGGGCAATTTTCGTGCACTGACGGGCACCTGGGTGATCCACCGACGTTCCGCAAGCCAGCTGGATAGCTTCCTCAAATAAAGATTCCTAGGCCCCTGAGAGATCGAACCTACAGCGGCGAGGGGCAAGTGATTTCAAGTCAGAGACGTTAAGTTTCTTTGAAATCTGGCTAGGGGTTCATGAGAACTAGTCCGGACAAAATTTGTGTACTAAAGCCTTTAAAGGGTCATAACTCTTGTCAAAAATCATTCAAACGTAACGCGACGATAATATGCACAACTAGGCCTGGTACTGATCATCCCTAAAAAGTTTCGTTGAAATCTGGTCAGAAGTTCAGAAGAGACTAATCTGGAAAAACGTTTGTGTATTAAAACATTTAAAGGGCCATAACTCCAGCGAAACTCTAACTGGAACAAGGCGATGATATGCACAAATAGGCTTGATACTGATCAATATTGACAAGTTTCGATGAAATCCGTCCAGGGGTTCAGGAGAACTAGTCCGGACAAAATTTGTGTACAAAAGCCTATAAAGGGTCATAACTCTTGTCAAAAATCATTGAACTGTAACGCAATGATAATATGCACAACTAGGCCTGGTACTGATCATCCCTAAAAATTTCGTTGAAATCTGGCCCAAAGTTCAGAAGAGAATAATCTGGAAAAATGTTTGTGTATTAAAACCTTTAAAGGGCCATAACTCCAACAACAAGAGGCCCAAGAGGGCTGTGGACGCCCTACTGGCTCAAGATAAAGTTAATGTATAAGAGGCCATAAATCTTTCAAAAATCATGTATTAAAACCTTTAAGGGCTCATAACTCTGCCAAAATTCATACAACCAGAACATGGCAATGACAGGTGCAACCAGGCTTAGTACTGACCATCCCCACAAAGATTCGCTGAAACCTGGCAGAGTTCTTTCAAAAATCATTCAACCGGAACATGGTGATGATATACGCAACTAGGCTTGGTACTGATCATCCCTGCACAGTTTCGTTGAAATCCAGCCAGAGGTTCAGGAGAACTAGTCTAGACAATGCTTGTGTATTAAAACATTTACATAACTCTGCCAAAAATCATTCAACCGAAATATGGCTACGATATGCACAACTAGGCTTGATACTGATCATCCTTGTCAAGTTTCGTCTATATCCAACCAGGGGTTCAGGAGAACTAGCCGGAAAAAAAATTGTGGTATCAAAATCCTTTAAAGGACCATAACTCTGCCAAATATCTGTAAACCGGAACGTGACGATGACATGCACAACTAGGCTTGGTGCTGATCATCCCTGCGAAGTTTCATTGAATTCAGGAGAAGTAGATCAAACAAAAGTTTGTGTAGTAAAACCTTTAAAGGGCCATAATTCTGCCAAAAATAATTCAACCGGAACACTGCAGTAATTTGCACAACTAGACATTGATCATCCCTAAAAAAAAATATTTAAATCTGGCCCGGGGTTCAGGAGAACTAGTCCGAACAAAGTTTGTGTATTAAAACGTTTAAAGGGCCATAACTCCTCCAAAAATCATTCAACCGGAACACAGCGACGATTTTCACAACTAGACATGGAATTGATCATCCCTAAAAAGTTTCGTTTAATCCGGCCAGGTGTTCAGGAGAACTAGTCGGAACAAAGTTTGTGTATTAAAACCTTTAAAGGGCTACAACTCCGCCAAAATCATTCAAATGGAACACAGTGACTATGTACAACTAGGCTTGGTACTGATCATCCCTGCAAAGTTTCAATGAAATCTGGCCAAATGAAGGCCCTTTCGTCTTAATGAGGCCAAGATGTAGCATATTTCAGAAAATCAAGGACCATGACTCTGATATAAATGGTACAATCTGGATGGTTTTCTAACTTGTTCGAGCTGTCATTGAAATAAATAATCTGGTAAACGTCTCACAACACAGTTAATATTACATAGCTCTGCATATGTAGCAGGACCCCTCTGGACCGCTGTAGAACTTAATGAATTTTCTTAAAAATATTTTCTTTGTGAAACTTGATGTCTGCTGCTCGAAATATCCAGACCAATTTGCTTTTTTTAAAACCAATAGTTTGAAGAGACCCTCTTGAATTTGTCCATTTCACTGACCTTTTCAAATGTATCACTACCCAGTATTAGATTCTCAGATCTGGGCTCAGAAACATTCAGGCATATCCTAACCTGTATGAGATCATGAACTTGTCCCATTCTTGTCACCTGCAACAAAAAAAGAGAAAATATTTGCACATTTTAAGAAATAAACAGATCTTTTTTTTTAAGCTCCAGAAAGTTCCTACCGTGACTGGCAAGGGAAATAACTGTTTAGTGAGACCTTGAAGGGTAAAAAGTTCCGCGACATGCGATGAAAATCTTTTCTGAAGAAACTTACGTTAAAGCCCTACATGAAACGGCCTCATTTGACCACATCGGACGACTATTTGTGAAATTATAGCATAAAGTATGACAACGTCTGGATTCGACAAATGGAGATCTAGGCAATTCGAAAATGTATAGGATTGCATAGAGACGACAAAGGTGTATCTTTAATAACTCCTTCTTTAGTAAAATAATTATCATTATTGTTATTTCTATATTGAGCGTTATGTTTTCTATACCTAAAATGTGTTTCATATTTAAATTATAATGTGAATAAGTCAAGTAAAGTTCAAGTCAAGTTCAGTAAAGTCTATGGTGAGTCATGTAATAAGGAAGTTATGGTGAGTCAAGTCATAGTTGTGCAGACTTTCAGCAGCTGAATCAGTCTAGTCTAGTCAAGTCAAGTCTAGTTAATTATAGTCTAGTCGAGTCAACAATAGTCAAGTCAAGTCAATACCATATACAATTTACTAAGTATATTGATCCGAAAATTAACTAAATTCAATACAATAGTTTCACACATTTATGTAAAATTCAAGTCAAGTTCAAGTCAAGTTCAAGTCAAGTCAAGTATAAGTCAAGATTAAGTCAAGTCAAGTTTCGGTGAGTCAAATCATAAACAAGTTATATAGGGTGTGCAGTTGAGTCAGTCAAGTCTAGTCAAGTTTATGGTCAGTCAAACCAAGTCAAGTAAAGTAAACACTGAGAATTTATACTTTAATAATATATTCATCTGAAATTAACTAAATTCAGTACAACAGTTTCACACATTCTCGTCAACTGACACAAAATTACAAAATTACAAAACAAAATGCTTTTACAAAAATAAATTATTTTACGTACAGTTACAAATTTTTTATGCAAGGCAGTATGCGACCGACATAGATCTATTTAACGATTGAAAAATAAATTATTTCACGTAAGGTTATTTTACACAAGGCTGTATGCTGTGCTGACTGCTATGTGACCGACATTCTTGACAAGCGACAAATTTACATTATTTTACGTAATGTTATTTCGCGTAAGGTTGTATAAAGTTGAAAGCGACCGAGTTTCTAGACAAGTTACAAACAAGTTATTTTTACGTCAGATTGTTTGCGACCGAAATTATTGACGCGACGATTGAATTATTTTTGCGTATTAGGTTACTTTACATGAGGTTGTATGCAACTGACATTCTTTACAAAGTGTCAAATAAATTACTTAACGTAAGGTTACTTTATGCAAGGCTGTAATATGCGACCGACATTCTTGACAAGTGAAAAATAACAGATTTAAGTATGATTTATTACGAATGAATGCTGTACATTTGAAGTGGGTGGGGTATGATTATAATGTGATACATTACTTGATTACAGCAACAGTACTTATAATTACCTCAAGCATGCAGTCTAGATACTGTCCAAGTCCCATGTATAGATTCGGTGTGGTGTGGAGACCTCTGTTTCTCTCACAGTTTGTTGGATGTGGTTCCAAGCTCAGCTGGTCATATTTCAGATACAAACTATAATTACAAGGCAGCTCAAATGAAGGTTCTGAAGCAAACCAGAGACACTCTTTACATCAATATATGTTGCCATGTGTGCAGAAACGTTCAAATAAGTGTGTGTTGTTCGGAATTGAATGGATTGTCTCCCATATGGAGAGTAACCACACATCTTATGCTTAACTTCATCCAAGGTGCTTGTTGTTGTACAGTACAGCATACAGTCCGAATGTCTTACACCATAGTCAATTTTACACTGTAAAATCATTAAATACTTGTTAAAATCCACACGTGATGCCATTTTTCATATTGAAGGCTGTTTTTTTAGAAAACACAAACCTGCATCAATCAGTTGCTATTTGACCCCTCTGGACCACTGTAGAACTTAATGAATTTTCTTAAAAATATTTTCTTTGTGAAACTTGATGTCTGTTGCGCTAAATATCCAGCTAAAAAAACGGGATTCACCAATTTGCTTTTTTTTAATATCGATAGTTTAAAGAGACGCTCTTGAATTTGTCCATTTCACTGACTTTTTCAAATGTATCACTACTCAGTATTAGATTTTCAGATCTGGGAAACATTCAGGCATATCCTAACCTGTATGAGATCATGAACTTGTCCCATTCTTGTCACCTGCAACAAAAAAAGAGAACATATTTGCACACTTTAAGAAATAAACAAGAACCGAATAACACAGATCTTTTTTTTTTTTCTCCAGAAAGTTTCTAGCGTGACTGGCAAGGGAAATAACTGTTTAGTAAGACCTAAAGTTTCGTAAAGATCGAAAGATGAAGACCATATCGAATTAACGAGGCAAAATATAGCATTTTTAACTATGTCAATGGCCATAACTCCAATGTTACTGGTCCAATCTGGCTGGTTTTCAAATTTGTCTGCGCTTTCATTGATATTAACAATCTGGTAAAGTTTCGTAAAGATGGCATGAAATACGAAGGCCCTATCATCTTGAGGCAAAAAAAAGCATTTTTTTACTAAATCACGAGCCATAACTCTGCTGTTACTGGTCCGATCTGGCTGGTTTTCAAACTTGTCCGAGCTTTCATTTATATAAAAGAAATGGTGAAGTTTGGTAAAGATCGGATGAAAGATGAAGGCCCTATTGTCTTAATGGGGCAAAATATAGCATTTTTAACTAAATCAAGGGCAATAACTCCTCTGTTAATAGTCCGATCTAGCTGGTTTTCAAACTCGTCCGAGTTTTTTTTGATATTAACAATCTGTGCAAGGTTGGTAAAGATCAAATAATAAATGAAGGTGCTAGAGTGTTCACGAGAAGTAACATGGCATTTTTCAGCAAAACAAGGGCCATAACTCTGGTGAAATTGTTCCGATCTGGCTGGTTTTCAAACTTGCCCGAGCTTTCATGGATATAAAGACACTGGCAAATTACGTAAAGATCCGATTAATACTGAAGGCCCTAGAGTGTTCACAAGGCAGAAAATAGCATTTTTCAGAAAACAAGGGCCATAACTCCGTTGTTACTGATCTGATTTAGCTGGTTTTCGAAATTGCCCAAGCTAATATTAACAATCTTTGCGAGTTTGGTAAAGATCAAATAATAAATGAAGGTGCTAGTGTTCATTAATATGGCATTTTTCAACAAAACAAGGGCCTTAACTCCGGTGAAATTATTCCGATCTCACTGGTTTTTGAACTTGTTCGAGCTTTCATTGATATAAAGGCACTGGCAAAGTTTTGTAAAGATCCAATTATTATTGAATATAATTGAATTGGGGTTTTAAGGCGCACCAACACATGAAAAGGTTATTTGGCGCCTAAAAGGCATGAACATGCCAGGCTCATCTTCCATGTACATCGAGATAAAATATGGAAAATGGGCCTAGAACCTTCTCACCCTAACTGCAGAGTTGCTGCAAATTCTATCGTAGAAACTCCATTTACGCTGGAGCCACGTTATTGTTTTTCTGCCACTGCTCTTTTGATGCTAGCGAGATAGCACCTGAAACAATGCAGGGATCATGATGAAGACATTTAATGAACATGAACAAAAAATGATAAAATGAACATGAATTTGGGGGGATTCTACACCTCTGCCTACCCCTCCAAAGGGATCTGCAGTGGCTGTATTCTTTGCACCGTGACCAAACAAGGCCCCCGGCAACCACACGGGGCCGATTAATATTGAAGGCCCTAGAGTGTTCACAAGGCATAAAATAGCATTTTTCAGAAAAACAAGGGCCATAACTCCTGTGTTACTGATCCAATTTGGCTGGTTTTCGAACTGTCCGAGCTTTCATTGATATTAACAATCTGTGCAAGTTTGGTAAAGATCAAATAATAAATGAAGGTGCTAGAGTGTTCACAAGGCTTAATATGGCATTTTTCAGAAAAACAAGGGCATTAACTCCGGTGAAATTATTCCGATCTGGCTGGTTTTCAAGCTTGTCTGAGCTTTCATTGATATAAAGACACTGGCAAAGTTTTGTAAAGATCCAATTAATATTGAAGGCCCTAGAGTGTTCACAAGGCAGAAGTTAACGGACGGAAGGACGACGGACGGACGGAGGACAACTCTGCTGGCCTTTGGGTTATCGTGGCAGCCATTTTGAATATTTGACGACAACGTAAAACACAAACTAGATAGAGGCCAACAACAGGAACATGCTTATGATATTTAACTAGAATGGAATAAGTGGTAATATGTCGTTTGATAAATGTCCTTAAATTTAACCTAAGTTTGGCCATGGTGGCCATCATTGATGACTGGAGGCCCCAAAAACGCAAATCTGAGGTTTCATCAAAATCCTTCAAGCAGTTTCAGAAATGTCATTTTTAACGTTTTCCTACAATTTTAGACATGGCGGCCATCTTGGAAGAACGGCAGCCGCAAAAAGAACAAATCTGAGAGGGACTATCCCAAATATCATCGTGCTTAAGTTTCATCAAAATCTTTCAGGCGGTTTCAGAGAAGATGTAATTTTTATCCTTTTCCAATATAACTCTATGTAAACTTTGGGTCCCTGTGGCGGCCATTTTGATTATTTGACGATAACGAAAAACACAAACTTGATAGAGGCTAACCCAAGGAACATTTATATGATATTTCACAAGAACGGAATAAGTGGTTTCGGAGGAGATGACGTTTGAAATTTACTTAATTTTGACCTAGTTTTAGCTATGGCGGCCATCTTGGATGACTGGCAGCCGTGAAAAACACAAATCTGAGAGCGACTATCCCAAATATCATTGTGCTTAAGTTTCATTAAAATCTTTCAGGCGGTTTCAGAGGAGATGTAATTGTTAACCTTTTCCTATATAACTCTATGTAAACTTTGGGTTCCTGTGGGCGGCCATTTTGATTATTTGACGATAACGAAAAACACAAACTTGATAGAGGCTAACCGAAGGAACATGTATATGATATTTCACAAGAATGCAATAAGTGGTTTCGGAGATGGCGTTTGAAATTTCCTTAAATTTGATCTAGTTTTAGCCATGGCGGCCATCTTGGATGACTGGCGGCCGCGAAAAACATAAATCTGAGAGGGACTATCCCAAAGATCATTGTGATTAAGTTTCATCAAAATCCTTCAAGCGGTTTCAGAGAAGATTTTAAACCTTTTCCTATATGTAAATTTTGGGTCGCCGTAGCGGCCATTTTGATCATTCGGCGATAACGAAAAACACAAACTTAATAGACGCCAACTTAAGGAACATGTATATGATATTTCAGTAGAATGGAATAAGTGGTTTCGGAGGAGATGTCGTTCGAAATGTCCTTAAATTTGACCTAGTTTTAGCCATGGTGGCCATCTTGGAAGACAGGCGGTCGCGAAAAACACAAATCTGAGAGGGGCCCTCCCAAATAACATTGTGATGAAGTTTCATCAAAATCCTTCAAGCGGAGATGTCGATTTTATAAAATTGCTAACAGACGGACAGACAGACAGACAGACAGACAGACGGACGACCAACGAAAAGTGATCGCATAAGCCCTCCAGGCCTTTGGCCAGTAGAGCTAAAAACTGTCAGTTACTCAGTGGTTAATCATCTGAACACCTGTTAGTGTTTACCTGCTCTAAACTTCGTTTCTCTGGAAGTTTCTAGAATACTTTGAATTCTGGGAGTGAAGAGGTATTGCCATATTAGGGGAGACCATTCGCCAAAAGGTCCCGTGGGTAATGTATGCATACAATGTTGTTATCACCATGGCGTTAGCCTGTAGCTACACCGGTTGATGTCCATATGTGGGTCATGACTAACTGCCGAAAGGTAGTCTGGGGGATCTTCTAATAAAATACTGAGCGCACGGAAAGTCAGAGTAGAGAGTTGGCAGTTCAGGAGTGGAGAGTCAGTTTCAATAGTTAGTTGGTCGTGTATCCACAAGATGGATCCCCGCAGTCTAAGACAGGGTGTGGGATAAGTTAAACTATACTATGGAAGCTAGTGATGTAGGGCAGTTGTTCAGCGTTATATAATAATTTGAGGATTTGGACATTTGAATGTTTCTAAATACTATTATACTTTGTGAACCAAAAACATTTAATAATAGGGACTAGTTAAGTAGTTAACAAATGAAAGGACTGAAAACCACTATTCGAAACGGATATGTATATATATATAACAGAATGTTCATAGCGTATTATGAATTTGTAATTGTTCCGACTGTTTTATATCTACCAATAAATTATGGAAATCACAACGTGAAGTCCGGACCTTGTTATTAAATGTACCAAGCATGTAATACAACCCCATAGTGCTACAAGTTGAATGTAAAATTATTAAGTTATCTGCCCTTTGCTTGGAGAGGAAAGGTAGCATCCGCATCTAACTATAACCAAAGTTGGAAAGTTCTATTGCATACAGTCCATGAGAAAGTAACCTAAATGCAAAGGTTGTACATACAATTATTAAGGTATAAGCCCTTCTCTTTGAGGGTGAAGTTCACATCCGCATCTACTATGTCATGTAGCAATGTACTACTCAAGATGCAACTATAACCAAAGTTTGAAAGGTCTAGTGCATACAGTTTCTGAGAAATTTATCTAAACGCAAAAGTTGAATGTAAATTTTTTATTAAGTTATCTGTCCTTTGCTTGGAGGGTGAAGGTCACACCTGCATTTTCTATATCACGTTAGCCAAGGTACAACTATAAGCAAAGCTTGAAAGGTCTGGTGCATATAGTTTATTAGAAAGTGACCTGAAGGCAAAACTTGAATGCTGTCACCTCCACCGCCAGAAAAGCAACACCTATGTCTCTTTATTTCTTCGAAAAGGTGAGACAAAAATGAAGGGTGAAAATATTGATAACAAATAACGATTTGGGTAAAATAAAAATATATATATACATAAACATGATGGGTAAAAAACCCAAATAGTAATCAGAAGGGTGTACCACTGAACAATTGTCGCCTGCCGTGCGCTTATTTCACCTGGTACAATCTATCAGTTTGCAAACAGGGGGAAAATCCTTAATGATTAATGGAGCCGACTTTTTTCTTAATTGTTAAAGTTTATGATAATGGGCACAACTTAGCATTGGAGAATTGATGAGGAACTGTATAAAGTTGCATGACCATAAGTCAATATTTTGCCAAGTTAAGAGCAAAGTTAGAATTAGTGGTCATGGGTAACAACACTTCTTCGGGTAAGATTACAAGGATCTTTCATGGGTATCGGGTGAAGACAGGGAATTCCAACCCGAGGTATGTGTTTTTATCGGAACGGAGGTTCTCCGAGGCTCTACCGAGGTTCCGATTAAAACACATACCGAGGGTTGGAATTCCCTATCTAAACCGAATACCCAAGATAGATTCTTTTTCTTGCATATCAGAGACATGTTGTGCATTGACGCCACCAGCTACTAACGTTTTGCATGTTTTCCTGCATACCGGATGTTGGCGTGCGTGAATTGTATCTCGGCCCTAGGGTGAGATAGAAATATCTAGCCCCAGTAAAATGACGGATATCCTTGTCTGGTATGCAAGAAAAATAAATCTAGCAATCACTTTCGAGCAAGGACTGTCGAAATCTGCATTTTTAATGTTTTGACCATTTATAGTAATGGTGGTCATCTTGAATGTCACACTGACCTAATTTAATTTCTTTGATTGGTGCAATCTCATTGGAATGGCATTGCTTAAACATTTAAGCAACCTAGGAGAAAAACTGATTAGGACTGCAGTTTTTGCATTTAGTTACAATTCATAAAATATCAGGATATATGCAAAAGCGTCAAATAGACATTAATACCCTCCATGCAACAGATGTTCCCTGTTTCAATCACACACATAAACACACAAAAGAGATGGACAGACAAAACACAATGCCATGTCATAATACATGCCTATGGCACATACGAATGAAGGTTCTAATGTTAAGGCAAAATATAGAAGTTTTCAATAAAACAGGGGCCATAACTCTGTTGTTTAATATCCGATATTGGTTGTTTTTTTAAACTGTCTGAGTTTTCATTGATATAATGACTGATAAAGTTTGGTAAAGATCAATATAATACTATGTGTTAACAGCAAAAAGTTAATGGTCGACAACTATGGACATAAGCTCATCCTTAAAGTCGGAAAGAAATGTGTAGCTTAAATTGAATCTTTCAATGTGAAGTATGTTGAAGCAAATGGTGTTACAGAAACAGAGCTAAACACGTTAAAAAATTCAAAACACATCCAGTCAGGTCAATGTATCGAGATTTTCACTAAAGTTTCTTGATGAAATGTTCTTTAAAAGCCAGAAAAAAGTTTTTGATGTGTATATAGATATAAGAATAATTTGTCATGTATGTTTTTAAAATCAATAACATCATACCATCTGCCTCACCTATACCACAATTTACATTGATATAGTTTGTAAGAAAAGCTCCTAACCTCTGAGGCTTGGCATAAAATTCAGGAAGTATCTTTGCTATTCACACCAGCTGGGTTCATTCGCCATCTAACGTCTGGTAGGAGAACCAATCGAGCATCATAACAACATCTGTGGCTTCATCTAGCAAAGTCAATTTATAGACCTAAGTTTCTTCTAGAAGGAATATGTAATTTAGTTACCTAATATGCATAAATAAAAAGTTTGAATAGTGAAAATATATGAAATGTCTTAGGAACTGAAACATTAAATGCATTCAGACGCATGAAGGATATTTTGACCAAGGCCATTAATGATTTTATAATGAAGGTCATTGTCCAGATTTTCAGTAAACTTGCTTGAACAAAATCCCAAAGTTGAGATGACCACTATTTGGTACATAATATAATAAAGAGTGTGTAAATTTTAATTTTATATTAAATTGAATTTAAAGTTCACTCCATCTAATGTCTACTGGCAGAGGTGTTTGTTCTCCATCTCATTTCTGCGGATTCATCTACAAAATAAACATATCTTTTTAAAATAAACAGCTAATATAATATTTTCACCCAGTTTGAAGATCTGATGAAAAAAAAGTAGCATTGTTTTATTACAAGAAATCTGCGGATTCACATGTCTCGACTAACGTGGGCTGGACTTAAAAATAAAAAGGTCAATAATGCTTAAATGAAAGTTTGTAAACATTTTAATAACTAAAAACAATGGTGTTTGCAGTATGCCGAGATGATATTTAAATATTTAAAACATTGCAAAAACAACAGTGGCCTTAGATCACTAATCATGGGCAATAAGTCTGCTGTGTCTACAAATGTTTTTTTAATTTGTCCCACTTTCTTCTATGTATCAAATTTCATAAAAATAAAAATGTGTGGTGGGGGGTGGGGGGGGGGGGGGGGGGGGGGGGGGGGGGGTATATTAAACATTCTAAAAAAATATGGTAAAGATCAGATAACTACAGATTTAACGAAGGAAAATACAATATAGGGTTTTTCAACAAATCAAGGGCCATATCTGTCATTACTAACAAGATCTAGCTGGTTTTCAAACTTGTCCAAGATATCACTGATATACCACACTTTGCACAACTAGACATCTTACTGAGGCTTCCTGCCAAATTTTGTAGAAATTCAACAAGCCATTTAGGAGGAGTAGCGCCGATAAGAAATTTAAAGTAAAAATGTCAAAGGCCATAACTCCGTCATTAATCAGCAAACTGGAACAAAGGCGCAATATGCACAACTAGACATCTTACTGATGCTTCCTGCCAAGTTTCGTCGAAATCCAACAAGGCGTTTAGGAGGACAAGAAATTTAAAAGTAAAAATGTCAAGAGGCCGTAACTCCATCAAAAATCACGAACTGGAAAAAAAAGCAATAGGCATAACTAGAAATCATAGCAATGCTTCCTGCTAAGCCCAAACAAAATTAATACTTCGTTTCCGCTAACGTCTTGAAAAAAAATAGGGTAGGTAGGTAAGTAGGCATAATTTTTTATTTTTTTCCTACACAATATAAAATAGTAGGACTTTGGTTACTTTTTTTCTACATAAAGTCATTGTATTTCAATAAATGTTGTATTAAAACATAGTTTATTGAATTTAATAAATGAATATATACAAGTTCAAAAAAGAATCATCTCTTTTTATTTCACCCTTAAATAAACATCAAAATATTAAAAAAATAATAATTCCATAACCTCTTGAACAAGTTCAATATCAAAATTTCTTTATCAAATAGCAACCAAAATAATAGATATTCTTTTACATTATATAAAAAATTAGAAGAGTTTGTTGTTATCTTTTAACTCAAGTACTCAAATTTTTACTCTGGTAATTTATTTTACCAAAATTTAATAAAATATTTCAGATCTGACTCAAATACATATTCTTCATTATTTTGCAAGTAACTGTAGATTTTCACTGTAGATTTTCATAATAACATTTCACAATATCAGTAAAAGATTCATATACAATAATTTCCAGCAAAATTAAAATGTTAACTCTGAATTGTAATGTCAAAGACAAGTTGAGTTGAGTCTGAGTCAAACAGTTGAGTTGTTTCGTGATATTGGGGCCAGACCTGAGTATTAAACAAGAGTTTTAAAAACGACTTTAATTGCAAGTTTAAAGATGATTATTATGTCTTTAATATAGCAAAATCAACTTGTCTATCCAGTAAATACTTGACAGTGTTCTCTCCAGCCTTCATTAGAACATTGGTATTGAAATTGATGTCGGGTACATAGCAAAAATATAATAATAGAATTTCAATATTAAAAT